>MU107052.1:0-11278 GCA_012274485.2 Sinapis alba | reverse complement strand
GGTTGCGAGACGGAGATTCGAAGATCTAAGGAATAAACGAGAGAGCATCATGAAGAAGATGAGAGATTTGGGGAAGAAGAAAAAAAAAAAAGACTTGCAGATGTCGGAAGAAGAACGGTTAGGGTTTTACTTAAAATTCTTACTTAACACTTAACTAACGAACCAGTCCGGTTTAATCAGGTTTATTCCGGTTTTCTCAGCAGTCTAATTATTTTATATATTCTTTTTTTTCCTCCGTCGAGGTTTTTGTGTGTTCAGAAGAATTGAATCGCCGCCCCAAATCCGTTAAGGTGAATTGAGATGGTTTACATAGTTTCGTGGGAAGAATTTGTAGATCGATCTGTTCAGCTTTTCCGAGCTGATCCCGAATCTGTACGTTATTATTATTATTTTTCTCTTGATTTCGTTCGTCAATGCTTGTTTTATGGTAGTTTAGATTACAATCCGTAGATGTTTTTTTTTGTTTATTGATGGAAGTGGATTCAATGCAGGCTCGTTATGTCGTAAAGTATAGACACTGCGATGGCAAGTTGGTTCTTAAGGTTACTGATAACAAAGAGGTATCTGTGTGTGTGTTATCCACTGTGTCTTGCTAGTTTATGATGGTGATTTGGATTTGCTTAGCTTGGGGAATGTGATTTGCTCATATGATCTACGTTTTTTAATACTATTTCTTATGTCTTTGCCGGCGATGAGATAAATAAGCAGACCTCCTTGTGTTACTTTTAGTCAAAGTGCTATGCTTTAGACCTCCTTGTGTTACTTATAGTTTGCATCAACTTCTTTGTGGTTAATTAGCTCCTCCCTGTTGTAGCCTTCTTGTTTCATCCTGTTTTATGTGAAGCTTATGATATATTTTTTTTTAATACTTTTTTTCGTTAAATTAGTGTCTCAAGTTCAAGACAGACCAAGCGCAAGAAGCGAAGAAGATGGAGAAACTGAATAACATATTTTTCACACTCATGTCCAGAGGACCTGATGGTAAGAAGAATGGAAGTTCATGGTTTAATGTCACTTAACTTTTGAAAGGAAAGTCTACTTTTGTGTGCTTGTAGCTTACTTTGTTAGTTTATTTATCTGTTGGCTTTGCAGTTGAGCTCTCTGAAGTCACCGGGAAAGAACCGATGGAGACGCAGACTGCCAAGAAAGGAAGAGGAAGGAAGCAATAAGTCTCGTGAATCTGTTTTTTTTTTTTTTTCCTTTTTTTTCCTCATATTTTGTATCAAGATTTTGATCCATTTTTTTTGTTAAATATTTTGAGATGGGTTATATTAATTATTTGGCTTTGCATTCTTTTGTTATGATCGTAGTTAAGTTATTTACATTGAAATCGTTTGTTTTTTAAGTGTTCAAAGAGTATGGAAACAATATGCAATAAGATCACCCCCATGTTATTATTTTTAGTTTTATTATGACTGTTTTGTAAAACCAGTCAATAATTTGGTGATATATTTTTGTTACCCGATGCCTGTCATAAATTTGAATCAGAATAGATAGGTATATCGAATGTGAAAATGTTGATGAATTATATTAGTGATATGATGCTGATTATAAATTTATATATACAAGAGCAATTTTTTAACGCTGGATAATTATGTTATTACTAATCACAAACTTGATATATAATTAAAGATTTGTATCTCCAATAATACTTAAACTCTTCTACATGATAATCTTATTTTTTATATAATTTATACTTTATAATATACAAGAGCAATTAGAATCAAACATTAGAAATAATTAAAAAATCATTCAAATTTTTATTTTCAATTATTATTAATATTTTAATATTATTTTATTTTAGTGATTTAAATCCATATCTAAATATCCATCAGATATTATAATTTTTAGAAAGATATTCAACATTCGGATATCCAAAAACATCAAATTTAGATAAAAATAATAAAACATGAATTCACATGATAAAAATTTAGATCGAGATAACTTAAAATTTTATGGATATCCATCGGTCTCACCCTTACCCATTTGATAGGAAACCTACGACTGTACTAGTGGTTCACGGGTTTCATTTATGTAATGTCTAACATAAATGACTTTATTAGGTCACATTAATCAAATTTGTACCGGCCTTAATTAGTTGTTTGTTTATCTTCTAGCTAAGGTTGTCTATACATGGCTGTCCTTGCTCACATGATCACATATATTTATGTGGTACAAATCCTCGATGAGTGGATTATATCCATTTAATTCATGTTGTATCTAAAATGTGGTGTATAAATGGTTATCGTTTGCCCACATATATATATTTTGTGTGATGTAAAATCCTAAATGAGCGAATGAACCATTTAATCTATGCTAACTAATAACTATCGTGTAATTAGTTTTAGCAAAAAAAAAAAACTATTGTGTAACTTTTTCTTAAATTAATACTTCAATTGGAACTAAGTGCTTCAAGTAGGTATGTAACCTAGTGGATCGATCGTTGCATCTCCCATATTTGTAATTCATTAGATGTACATGTGCTTCACCATCCGTACGTAGACGCATCAAATGGTGAAAAGCTTAATTTCTATGGTATTTGATATTTTTCATAATAAAATGGAAAGGTTCATAATGTACTATCCCTTTAGATACCATATTTTGGACCGACCTGGCTGCTATGGCCTGATTTGTTGGAGCCGGAGGATGTTGACGCAATCTCTATAAATTAACGACCTTTGTTCTAAGGACATTATATCCCATGTTTATTAACTGGGGTTTTTAATTCATGATTTAACATTTTTTTTTACTCTTTTCGTCTAAGAGGCGACTCTTTTAACTAAAAAAACCTAAGAACCATCTCTTATCCGAAGCTAAAAACCCCAGTTAAGAAACCAGAAATAATAATAGTCTTAGACCATGTGCAAACGCTAGTTGTAAGGTGAGGTTTTACAAAAAAACACTAGGGGACCACAAATTTTGAAAAAACCGATCACAAAAGAGTTCAATTAAGGATCGATTATAGATGGGTTTTTGTACCAATCGCGGATCTCACTGACACGTGACGCCCACAATTAGTGCACTTTATAATTTTTATTTTTTTTAATCAGAAAAAGAAAATAATAATAATTTTTTTTTAAAAAAACCCTTTAAAAATTTTATGGGATAAACATGCCCTTAGTCTTGTTACTCTTCATTTACGACAACGCACGTGACCTTATTATTCTTATTCATTTATTTTTCCTGTTCTCACGAAATAATCCTAGACCTTATAAAATTGTGCACTGGGCCCAAACGGAGACAATTTCATTTCATGTTGTCTGAAACGTATTTTTCAGAGATAAGACAGCTCATGTTTTTGATATCTTACGTCATGTAAGTGTACGTAATCTGATTTAATATATATATTTGGGTTTTATTTTCAATAACTTCTGCCGCAGCCTTGACAGTACGACACCGTTCATATTTCATATCGTTCTTGATTGTCGCTGAAACAGAAAGAACATTTTCATATAAAAAAATATCAAAAGGATATTTTCATTAAAATTAATAAATAAAAGCCACAAATCAAATATTACCTTAAGTTTCAAAAATGCTAAGCATGAAATTAACAGAATAACAACGATTCTTCATGGAACTCATATAGCCACAAATACTCAAGATAAACATAGAAATTCATATTCTAGGGTTTTAAAATTTCTTATTCCAGCCAAAGAAAAATATCTTCTAGTATGGTTTGAACTTATACACATTCAGTTGGGATTCAAATATTTATTCAACTGTTGTGGCATAAATTATAATACTTACAAATACTCTAATTAGTGTTATTTGTTTTAATTAATATTAAAATTCTTCCAAAACCAGTGGCAGTGTCCTTTGTTAAAAAGTCATCTGCTTATAGTATTTGTAAACAGATAAGCATATAACTTTTTTAATACTCTAATTAGTATTATTTATTTTAATTAATGTTAAAATCCTTCTAAAACCATTGACAATATCCTTTGTTAAAAAGTTATTTGCTTATAGTATTTCCAAGTGCAGCGTTTTGTAGAGTTCTTAATTGGTGACTAGACCAATAGTTTGTTGATCCGAGCTTGTTGTTTCGATTAGGTTTGAACGACCTAATCCAAGTGATGTATGACTTACTGGTCCGTAGTATCATGTTGTATCATGTTGACATATACTTTTAAGCAAGAAAGAGAAAACATTATATACATTATCAGGTACACTATCTATTAGGTTATCCATGTCGACGGGCTGAGCTGCTAGTGGAGGTTACGGATTGTTGGAACGTTCTTGAGGACCATATGGCTGAACTTCGGTTGGTTGAGTGATCAGATTTTCTTGAGTGTTTAGTTGTGGATTGATTTACACATTGTTTGGATTTATCTGATTTGATCCGTTTATATTGAATCTTTTTCTTTTCCTAACGTCAAATGTTAAATTCTAAATTTTGTTCAGAAACAGAATTTACGTTTTCGATGGTTTATTTTAAAAATGATCTAAAGAGAGAAAGTCTGAGCTATGATCAAGATCAACTAGACCAAATGAAACATTGTTTACGCTTCATTTTAAACCGAGGTTTTGATTTCTCGTCGGTGTCAGCCTCCTGAAGAATTGTTTGGACCTCTGTCCACCTACAGTTATTTAAAAAAAAAAGAAGATATAACACTTTATATATTATATAATTATTTTATTATAATTCTTCTTTTATGTAGAAATGAGAAATCCATCGCCTATAAAAGCATTCCTCAAGATCATGGGCTTTCCTCATCTTCTCTTGTAAACCCAATTCAGGTCATTTTCTTTTCTTTAGGAAATGCATTTCTCTTATTCTTTTTCGACTTCGTCCACTTGGACAATCTTAATCACATTGGCATGTCTTGTGCTAAGTGCGTCTCTGTCCGATGCTCAACTTACCCCTACCTTCTACGACACTTCATGTCCTAACGTCACTAACATCGTTCGAGACACCATTGTCAACGAGCTAAGATCGGACCCTCGTATCGCCGCGAGCATCCTTCGTCTTCACTTCCACGACTGTTTCGTCAATGTAAGATACTCTCCTTCATCTTTCTATATATTGCCTTGCTAGTAATGTATATGTGCATGTTCCATCATTTAAATTTAGGAAATCAGTGTAAAACCTAAAACAATGATAACAAGTATAATATTTCAACGTAACACTCACAGTATTGACTTGAGTGTCAATACACTCTCTGTTTCAAATTAAATATCATTGTCAATACACTCTCTGTTTCAAATTAAAACATATTGGATTTTTAGTGTAAATTCAATTTATGTATTAGTATTCAGTTTCATAGAAAATGCTACGTAGGTTAAAGTCACTCGGCGTACATGTTTGTTGTAGACAAGAAAATCAATATAAAAAAATTCACATGATTAGGGATTATATATTTGTTTTTCCTTGGTAAACTTCTCTCTGGCTTTGGGTAATATTTACACCATAGTTTATTTCATAAATTATTAAGCTGGCAAAAGAAAACGAATGTACGTATCTTGTTGGACAATGATGATTGGTTACTGGTTAGTTTCAGTGATGATGCCAAAACATATACAAGTAAGATCTCATATTCTTATATTCACCGCACATGGGTTACTCATGTTATAGTATCATTATATAATTAAGAAGAGCATATTAGTGCCGTACAGACATGGTACGAATGTAAGGTCAATCGATCATTTTTATTAAGGGGTGGAGAAAATATATTAAAATTTTCAAATCCCATAGATAGATTATTTTCTCACAACATAAAGGAAAAAAAACTTCAAAATAGTATTTATTAAAAAATTAAATACTACCCTGAATCATAAACCTACCTATCCCTTAAGTACTAAATTCTAAACCATAATTAATAACCCTAAATCTAATTTTTAATCTTTATTGTATAATTAATGTTTTCTACTTTTTAGACAATTTTATTTTCAAATCAAATATATATATTATATATATAATTAACCATGCAGTTTTAAACAATGATATATTTATCGTTTAATGATTTAAAAAAAAAAACGTTTTCTATTATATGCTATTTTCACAAAAAATAGTGCTATTTGAAGGTATATATCTATATAAATTTCCACATGTATATCTTTTTCTTTTTTTAAAAGAAAGAGAATCTCCATATGTATATCGTCAACCCGTAAAGCATTAGTTAATACACTAGTAACATTTTGAAATTATCTAATCGATATTTTGTAATAACGAATTTTCTTATCTTTCTTAAAACATATTAATATTTTGTTTAAAACATGTTACATCCCATTGAGTAAAACATGGTTTACAAAAGTTTTTATGGATGTTATAAATGGACTAATAATTTGTCGAATAATATTGGAAAAAACATGAAAGGGTTGTGACGCATCGATCTTGTTAGACAACTCGACATCATTCCGAACAGAGAAAGATGCAGGTGGAGAAACTAATTCGGCTAGGGGATTCCCTGTGATTGATGCAATGAAAGCCGCAGCAGAGAGAGCTTGCCCGAGTACAGTCTCATGCGCAGATATGCTCACCATTGCTGCTCAACAATCTGTGACCTTGGTAATGTTCCATTGATCCGTTTCCTATGATTCATTACAAATATTGTTTTCAATCTAAATATATATCAAAGTCGCCAGTTTACATTATCAACACGACTACACGAGCACTTAACTTACCTATGTTTGAACAAATAAATATGGTTGAGTAAGTCACAATCTGTATAACTACTTATTATTGATTAGTATAAAATTTTCAACTATGTGACATGTTTAATATAAGATCATTGACAAATTTAAATCTCATCACGATAATATACTTGGTTGGATACGACTACTTTTTAATAGAACTGATTAATAATCATATTTTCAAGAGCTGGAGTTTAAAACTTCACTTTGACTATAATCAAGGAATTACATGTTTGTCTTTTTATATTTAGACATCAGAACTTTCAAATAATAGAAATAATCTCTATAACATCACCCCAAAAATTCTCTAAAATTAATTATTCTGAATATATAGGCAGGAGGTCCTTCTTGGAGGGTTCCTTTGGGGAGAAGAGACAGTTTACAAGCATTTTTCGATCTAGCTAATGTAAGTCTTCCACCTCCATTCCTCACACTTCCACAACTTAAAGCCATGTTTATAGATGTTGGCCTCGACCGCCCTTCTGATCTCGTTGCTCTCTCCGGTAATGACAAGAACTTATTGAATACCTTTTGTTATAGTTGTAATTAGTGAGTTTATTATTGATCATGTGGTCATTCTTTTGTTAGGGGGTCACACATTTGGTAAAAATCAATGCCTGTTCATTATGGATAGACTATACAATTTCAACAAAACCGGTTTACCTGATCCTACCTTCAACACTACTTACCTCCAAACCGTTCGTGGACTATGTCCCCTTAATGGTAACCTAAGGGGCTTGGTAGATTTAGATCTGCGTACTCCAACAGTTTTTGACAACAAATACTATGTGAATCTCAAAGAGCAGAAAGGTCTTATCTGTTGGATTAAGCTTGAAAGAAAAGGAAACTTGAGAAATAAGTTAAAGACCTAATCCTACCGAGTTATGGAAATTAGGATTCATAATATATTTAGGAGTTATCTAGATATATTACCTAATAGGATTAGGAGTTATTAGTCTCTATATAAGGAGATGTCAAGGTGTGACATAACTTATGAGTTTTGTGATTGAGAGATTGAGAGCTTAAGGTTTTTGAGTGATTTTTCCTTAAGAGATTAATAAGAGAGTTATTCTTATTATCAAGTTCTTTTATTCATTGAATTCATCAAATTGAGATTCTATATTTGGTATCAGAGCAAAGGCTTAGATCCTTTGAAGAGTGCATCAACAAGAAACGATGGAATGCATCGATAGAATCATCGCGATGATGGATCGAGGGTCCTTCGAAAGTGGGAAAACAAAAGAAGAAGTGACCAGAAAATCAGAAGTGAATGTGAGTGATGAACCGACCTTGAATATGATCAAACCGGTGACGATGAAGGAAGGGAAGAACGAGATCCCACTGATTAAATCAGATATAAAAACAAAGGTGATGGCATGTGACGGAGAAGATACACCTCTTGCATCTGTGAGCGACGGTTCCGAGAAAACTCAATCCGATGAGAAAACAGACAATATGAGAAAGAATAAGAAGAAGACGAGATGGAAGTTCAGGAACTGGGTTTTTTGAAAAACCCGGAGACAAGGCACAACAGCAGGTGGACGTTAAAAATGAAAAAGACAACATGGAGATTTACGTGAATGTGGTGCAAGATCATGGATGGTGTTACCAACTGTTTTACACTTTGCATGTGTTAAATAAAAGGTTTGGGTTCATATTCACAAAGAAAAGGAAGGGTAAAACGAAGTTGGAGTATATGTGGGTAGAAATCAACCCTGAGTTGGTGCTTACAAAGCTGATAAGGAGACACAAAAGAGTCCGGAAGAAAAAAACGAAGCCGCTATATAATAAGTATATGGTTTGGGGACAGACTATCATGCTTGTTATAATAGTCTGGAAAGTCAGAGTCAAATGGAAGAATCGAAGTGTCAAGCATAAGGGTCAGAATAAGCACAAGGCAAACATCCAAGGAGGGGTTATAGGTATGTTGATAGAGAAAAATAAGTTTATGTCAAAGGCTTCGGGGAAGAGCAGAAAGTCTGTTAAGTTGCATACTCTTGTGTTGCATAGTGTGGAAGAAACTGAGTATCGAAGAGCATATAATTCGAAAAGTATTAAAAGCGAGAACAACGAAGCATCTTTAATCCAAAAGCTGTTTAACGGTAATAAAGGCCTTAACCTTGCTTGGCGCAACCTTTGGAAAAACTATGAAGATGCTAAAGAAACTCCAAACTTCCGGAACATTAACTACCTCGGCCGAGGCAACTTCGGTGAAGTCTTTCGCTGTGATATACCAAAACTAGACAAGGTCGGAGCTGCAAAGGTTCAAAAGAATCAGAGCAAAGAGGCTCGTCTTGAGTTCTTGACAGAGATTACAAAGTTACATGCAGGTAAACACCCAAACGTGATAAGTCTTCTCGGCAAATGGTTCCATCAAGACAACAATATCAACGTCTATGGGTTCATCCCTAGAGGCTCTCTTGATCACCACCTCTTTCAAAACACGAGGCCACGTCGGAGTCGTGGACGTGGTATACTACATGAATACAAAGTTTTGAGTTGGAGAATGAGGTTTAGAATCGCAGTGGGTGTAGCTAAGTCTCTTGATTATCTACACGAGGAGGTTCACAGAGATGTTAAGGTTTCAAACGTTTTACTTGATAAGAAGTTTGTGCTGAAGCTGACTGGTTTTGGATTAGCGACTGTAGAACGTTCAGGCAAGGAAACATCGATAGGAGATTTGGTTGTTGGTCCTAAGCAGCTTGATGCAAATGTTGAATTTACTGTTGGTACTAGTTGCCCTCCTGTTTTTGTCAATACTAATGGTGGCCTTCCTGGTGGAAAGGTGAATCTATCTGGATCAATCAGTAGTCGATACTTGACTACTCTGCGCATGGCACCTCTTTTGTTTGTTGGAGACGTCGAGATTGAGATTATTGATAAACTGATTTTTGCTCCATATGTTAAAATAACATTAAAGTTGATAGAATGTTTTGGTGTTAGTGCCAAGCATAGTGACAGTTGGGATCATTTCTTTGTCAAGGTCGGTCAGAAATACAAGACGCCTAGTAATGCTTACGTAGAAGGTGATGCTTCTAGTGCTAGTTATTTCTTCGGTGGTGCAGCCATTACTGGTGGAACTGTTACTTTTGAACGTTGTGGAACAATCAGCCTACAGGGAAATGTGAAGTACGATGAGCTTGTTGAGAGTTATGATGATGGCGATGAAGAACAAGTATGGTCACAGCCTCAGTTAAAGAGATCAACGAGAGTAAGTGTGAGGCCAGAGAATCTGAATGTTTGCCTTCATATCACAGATACAAAGTGTGAATGGTTTTTGATGGTAATAAACGAGGAGTCGTGGATAGAAGCATGTAAGAAACCGTCATTGTATCAAGAGAATAATCTTCTAGTCGTGCTTGTGGATGACTTGCGCGCAGCTAAAGCTCTACAAACAGAAGCTAACTGGTACCACCAGATTGCTGAGGAAAAATTGAAAGAAGTTGAAAAACGAAAACGTAAAGATTATCTTACTCAGCGTTTTACATCTTTGAAGCCAGGATGTTTAATTTTCTCGGTTAAACCACGTTCCTCGGCATCAATTATATTTTGTTCCTTTTATATGGCTGCTCGTGGTGAGTCAGGGATCCATGACGGTGATGACGTGGATTGGAGTCTTTTTACCGTGTATGGTGAGAACTATTCTCAAGCTCAAGAACTCAACAACAAGATTGTTGGACCTCCAATATACAGAGTTTATGACGACGATGATCAGATTGAATATGGAGTCAATGATGGTCAGGTACAAGACAACGATTATGAAGTTGTTTTTCACGTGGAAGAAGATGTGCAACTTGAACAAACAAAAGACGTGTATGGTGAAGAAGTTGCCAACAACATAAATCTTGACTTTGAAATAATATGTGGAAAGTGCTTATTGGCAATTGTTCCACTGAAGTCTCGTGTGACTTTTTCATTCCTTCAAAGAAGTCAATTTTTGTCATATATCATATGTGGCGATTTTATGAAGATTTTCGAGATTGCAAAAAATTTTGATACACGTAAGGTATTGTGTCGAGATATGCAAAGATCCAAAGAATCTGGTGGAATTGCAACAAAGATATATGCAGAAGTTCTGAGATACCAATTGTTGGAGAAAGTGATGGTTGTAATAGAGTTGACCCGGTTGATGGCAAGAGCGTGGCATGAAAATATATTTTATATTGATGGGAGTTCAATATTGCGGTGTTCGAGCAAACATGAGACTGTTGAGTTATCGTTATGTGAAGCTGACAACATGGCAAAGACTGAAGCCGTGAAGCTGATCTTATATCATTTTGTACGAGAGTATGTTGAGCATGATTTGATCGAGGTACATTGTATGCTCGAGAGTGAACAAAGAGTCGACACATTGACGGAAGCACTTAGGAGATTGAAGTTCAAAGAGATGAGAGGTCTCGTTGATATTGAAGATTTCTCGAAAATGGATTTCAAGCTTAAGGGGGAGAATGTTGGATTAAGCTTGAAAGAAAAGGAAACTTGAGAAATAAGTTAAAGACCTAATCCTACCGAGTTATGGAAATTAGGATTCATAATATATTTAGGAGTTATCTAGATATATTACCTAATAGGATTAGGAGTTATTAGTCTCTATATAAGGAGATGTCAAGGTGTGACATAACTTATGAGTTTTGTGATTGAGAGATTG
>MU107051.1:47839-61031 GCA_012274485.2 Sinapis alba | reverse complement strand
GGGGCGCGTGCAGTTTGAGAGTGGGTGTGGACCCCTGATCAGGTTCCAAGGTATACGTCCGACCTCTGGATGCTTGGTGGTGTCAGCAATTCATGTTGAGAGGATGCTGAGGAAGGGTTGTGAGGCTTATTTGGCCACAATCGCCACTAAGGAGGTCGTAGGGGGTGGTGACCCGGAGGGAATACCGCTGGTTCGCGAGTTCCACGATGTGTTTAGGTCCCTACAGGGCATTCCCCCTGATAGATCAGACCCATTCATAATAGAACTGGAACCAGGGACGGCCCCACTATCCAAAATCCCTACAGAATGGGTCCTGCCGAGATGGCCGGGCTTAAGAAGCAACTTGAGGAGTTGCTGGATAAGGGTTTTATAAGACCTAGTGAAAAAGAAGGATGGTAGCTTCAGGTTATGCATTGACTATCGAGGGCTGAATAGGGTCACTGTGAAGAACAAGACCCATTACCTCGGATAGATGAGTTGTTGGATCAGATCAAGGGTGCAAAGTGGTTCTCTAAAATCGATTTGGCTTCTGGGTATCATCAGATCCCTATTGAACCAAGTGATATTAGGAAGACAACATTCCAGACTAGGTACGGCCACTATGAGTTTGTGGTCATGCCTTTCGGATTAACCAATGCACAAGCAGCCTTCATGAAGATGATGAATGGTATCTTCCGGGATTTCTTAGATGAATTTGTAATCATCTTCATAGATGACATATTAGTATATTCCAAGAGCAAGGAAGACCATGAAAGGCATCTAAGGGCTGTGTTGGGACGGTTGAGGGAACAACATCCCTTTGCCAAGTTAAGCAAGTGTAGTTTTTGGCAAAGGAGTTTTGGGTTCCTAGGACACATCGTGTCAGATCAGGGGGTCTCAGTGGACCCTGAGAAGATAAAGGCCATACTAGGATGGCCACGGCCTAAGAATGCCACAGAGGTCAGGAGTTTCCTAGGCCTGGCCGGATATAACTGGAAGTTTGTCAAAGGGTTTGCCAGCTTGGCTCAACCCATGACACAACTAATCGGTAAGGATGTGAAGTTTGTATGGTCTGAGGAGTGCGAGAAATGTTTCTCTGCCTTGAAGGACATGTTGACAGGCGCACCTATCCTAGTGCTGCCAGAGGCTGACCAACCGTATGTGGTATACACGGATGCGTCCATCACTGGATTGGGGTGTGTACTGACTCAACACGGTAAGGTCATTGCCTACGCCTCTAGACAGTTGAAGAAGCATGAGGGGAACTACCCAACCCACGACCTGGAAATGGCAGCTGTGGTGTTTGCCCTTAAGATATGGCGATCTTACTTGTATGGAGCCAAAGGTAAGATCTTAACCGATCACAAGAGTCTCAAGTATATTTTCACTCAACCTGAGTTGAATTTGAGACAAAGAAGGTGGATGGAGTTTGTGGCCGATTACAATCTAGAGATTGCTTACCATCCCGGTAAGCCAAACTTGGTGGCCGATGCCTTGAGCCGGAGGAGGGCTGAGGTCTCAGCGGAAAAAGAGGCAGAGGTGCTGGAAGGAATGGTCCGGACATTGCGTCTGAACACAGTGACCAGCAAGGACGAGCCCTTGGGCTTGGAGGCAGTGAACCAGGTGGATCTTCTTTCTAGGATTAAGCAAGCACAAGGCTTGGATGAGAACCTTCAGAAGGTTGCGCGGAATGAAAGTACGGAGTACCAGGTTGCACAAGATGGAACCATCCTGGTCCATGGAAGGATCAGTGTTCCGAATGTGCGGGAACTCAAGGAAGATATTATGGGTCANGAGCCCTTGGGCTTGGAGGCAGTGAACCAGGTGGATCTTCTTTCTAGGATTAAGCAAGCACAAGGCTTGGATGAGAACCTTCAGAAGGTTGCGCGGAATGAAAGTACGGAGTACCAGGTTGCACAAGATGGAACCATCCTGGTCCATGGAAGGATCAGTGTTCCGAATGTGCGGGAACTCAAGGAAGATATTATGGGTCAGCCTCATAAGTCTAAGTTCTCTGTGCACCCGAGACTGAACAAGATGTATAAGGACATGAAGAGGTATTACCATTGGGTCCGTATGAAAACTGATGTGGCCGAATGGGTGGCTAAGTGTCCTACTTGCCAACTCGTTAAGGCAGAGCATCAGGTACCCAGTGGATTACTTCAGAACCTACCTATCCCAGAATGGAAGTGGGATCATATCACCATGGATTTTGTGTCTGGTTTTCCCACGACCCGGAACAGGAAGGATTCGGTATGGGTGGTGGTGGACCGTTTAACCAAGTCAGCCCATTTCATCCCGATCAAGAAGACTGATGGCGTGGAACCTGTGGTACGGGTCTACATGGACGAGATAGTACGCTTGCTTGGAGTGCCGGCCAGTACTGTTTCGGATAGGGATCCTCGGTTTGCTTCTTACTTTTGTAAGGCTTTCCAAAAGGCCTTGGGAACAAGGGTGAACATGAGTACATCTTATCATCCCCAAACAGATGGGCAGTCCGAAAGAATCATCCAGACATTAGAGGATATGCTTAGGGCGTGTGTCTTGGATTGGGGAGATTCGTGGGAGAGGCATCTGCCCTTGGTGGAGTTTGCTTACAACACCAGCTATCACACTAGCATTGGGATGTCACCCTATGAGGCTTTGTATGGGCGACCTTGCAGGACACCGTTATGCTGGACCCAAGTGGGGGAGCGCAGCATGATAGGGCCTGAGATTGTGGAGGAGACCACTGAAAAGATCAAGTTTATAAAGGATAAGATGAAAGAGGCACAGGATCGCCACAAGTCCTATGCGGATAGAAGAAGGAAGCATGTGGAGTTTAGTATAGGCGACATGGTCTACTTAAAGATGATTACCTTTAAGGGCCGGAAAAGAGTGTCTGGCCGGAGGAAGTTGGATCCAAGATACTTGGGTCCATTCAGGATCATAGAGAGGGTTGTGCAGTGGCTTACAAGCTGAACCTTCCGGCAAAGATGGATGCATTTCACAATGTGTTCCATGTATCTCAGTTGAGAAAATGTCTTTTGAATCAAGACATAGTTATCCCTGAGATTCCACCGGATCTAGGCACTAACCTCACCTTGGAGACAAGGCCGATTCGGATTGTAGATAGGATGGAGAAATCTATGAGAAGGGAGACCATACAGATGGTCAAAGTATTTTGGGATTGCAATGGACAAGAACAAGTAACTTGGGAGACCAAAGCAAGGATGAGAGCGGACTTCCGAGAATGGTATGGCCAGTTTTCCATGGCGACAAGTCTAGGGTCGGATTCGAGGACGAATCCATCTCAAGTGGGGGAGACTTGTCATGTCCCTGAATCTGGATAAGGCCTACGGGCACAGCCATGGTACGAGGAGACGCACCAGTCAGGTCACATGACCTAAGGACAAGCGTTTCATTGTTGGAACAGATGGTTAAGGTCCTCAATAGGCGGAGACTTAACCAGAATCGAGGGAAGCAAGGAAGGAAAGGTTGGAGGAGTTCTAAGGTAGTTGTACAAGGTATGGATCTAGTTCAGCCAGCTAGATCAAGCTCGGGACAGTTCGGTACAGCTTACACTCGACCAAGTCAGCTACAGCAGCTGGACCACTAGACTAAGTCAGCTCCGGTAGCTGGACCACTAGCTTACTTAGCTGGGGCAGCTAGCAACCAGCTCATCTCAGCTGGGTGAAGGGTTTGGGTCTTAGTCAAGGGACTCGGGTCAGGGGCGGTTATCGTGCCGGCCTGGGTGGCCAAGAGTTGTCCGACCAGTTGGGGTCTTGGACAAGTTGGCTGGGCACTGGACAGGACCCTGGAGCTTGTAATCGAACAGGATAAGGGAGAGAAGGGGCGGTTGGAGGCAGTTGGGGCGAAGGGGTGCGAATGGTGCAAGTTGCACCCATTCGGCCAACAAGTCATGCCTGTTCGCCCAGGCAGTTGGGGGTCGGTTCTGGTCTTTAAATACAGACCCTAGGGGTCCAGAATTGACACAATTTTCCCTAAGGAAAGCTCTGCCAAAATCGTGACAGAGAGAAAGAAGAAAGAGAGAGAGAGGTCAATCAAGGCTTGGATGTGTGTGTTGGTGATTGATTCCGATCAGGAGTTGGCTTGTGTGGAGTGGAGATCGATTGAGGATGGGAACCAGAGGCAAGGATAAGGATTTGGAGAAGGGCTTGAGCACTCCAGAGCGCACGCCCAAGGTAAGTGGGATGGACCGATCCATCCTGCCATGGCCGCGTCACGAAGCTGTGTGGCTGTGGTTGGTTTGGTGGTTCCAGACCCATTTCTTCCCATTTTCTTATTTGATTTCCTTCTCCTCTTTTATATACTTTATATGGATGGCGTGTTCATCTTAATGTGACTGAACCAAGGCTTTGGCCGGTCCAGGAACATAGTCCTTTGCCTTAGGCCGGACTGGTCTTGGTCGGGTTCTTTATGCTCCGGTGGGATTCTTTGAATTCCGATCATGGATTCCTATTAATGGGGATTTATCATGAATTAACATTGGTTTTATTAGGTTTTACCTAATTGATTCATGGAAGGTCAGTTATGGCCATTTTGGCTGATTGTGGCAGAGATCAATAGGATCGAGGCCGGTTCTTTGGATTCTGATTATAGATTATTCTTAGTTATGATTTATAGGGAATTGTCATGAATTTTAATTAGTTTTGGGGAATTTATTTGGATAGGTCAGATTTGGGAACCAGCCATGGTCGATTGTGGTTTGGTGTGGACAAAGAGAATGGTCCACATGGAACCAGTTAGGCCGTGTGTTGAGTAGTGGTCCAGGACGCCCTGGGGGATGTCCTGGGTATGGCCGTGTGCCTTGTGAATTGAATGGATATGATATAGAGCATAGAATAGGAGAACCGGACCATGCAATGTAGACTTGGTATGTTAGGGTATCGGATTGTACTCATACATATGTCTTGTGATGATGTTGCTTTCAGGATCAGACGAGGACCGTGGCAAGGCCAAGGAACCATGAAGACCTGAGCCGTGGATGGATGTGTGGGTTGTGGGATAGTATAGTTAGTATGAACACATAAACTTATGATAGCCTATTATGCAACTGAATCTATGTATTGGATCACAAATTTTATATTAATAAAGATACAATTTCTCTTATCTGAATAAACTTAGGAATCGAAATGTTTGAACCTCATATGATTGAAAAATGACTTAGAGAAATATTGGACCTTAAAAGTGAACAAAAATTACATGAATAGTATGGTAAGGCTTGGGTCCTAGTTGGGTCCTTCGGACCAGGATCGGATCTTACATATCAGGCCATGAAAATTCGACCCATACCTACTGATAGGCTGATATGATCAGCCTTGTCCATACTGAATGGAAAGATTTAACTCAACGGACAATGGACTGTCCAGGCTGGTCCAATCAGTACATGAAAAATGACCCATATGTACTGATATGATGATACGACCAGCCAATCATACTGCCTGGATGGACCAAGGACTGTCCATACTGGTCCCATTAGTACACTAAAAATGACCCCTACGTACTGATATGATGATACGATCAGCAATCCGTACTGCCTGGATGGACCAAGGACCGTCCAAACTGGTCCATCAGGCAATGAAAAACTGCTTGGATGGACCAAGGACTGTCCAAACTGGTCCATCAGGCAATGAAAAATCGACCCATACGTACTGATAGGCTGATATGATCAGCCTTAACCATACTGAATGTAAGGATTAAACTCAACGAACCATAGACTGTCTGGACTGGTCCCATCAGTACATGAAAAATGACCCATAGGTACTGATAGGCTAATACTATCAGCCATCCGTATTGTCTGGAAGGACCAAGGACCGTCTAGACTGGTCCATGAGGCCATGAAAAATCGACCTGTACGTACTGATAGGCTGATATGATCATCCTTGTCCATACTGAATGAAAGGATTTAACTCAACGGACCATGGACCGTCCAGACTTGTCCCATCAGTACATGAAAAACAACCCATACGTACTGATAAACTGATACGGTCAGCCATCCATACTGCCTGTAAGGACCAAGGACTGTCCAGACTGGTCAATCAGGCCATTAAAAATCGACCCATACGTACTGATAAGCTGATCTGATCAGCCTTAACCGTACCAAATATAAGGATTAAACTAAACGGACCATGGACTGTTCGGACTGGTCCCATCAGTACCTGAAAAATGACCCATTGGTACTGATAGGCTGATACGATCAGCCATCCGTATTGCCTGGAAGGACCAAGGACCGTCTAGACTGGTCCATCAGGCCATGAAAAATCGACCTGTACGTACTGATAGGCTGATATGATCATCCTTGTCCATACTGAATGGAAGGATTTAACTCATGGACTGTCCAGACTGGTCCCATCAGTACATGAAAAATGACCCATAAGTACTGTTATGATGATACGATCAGCCATCCGTACTGCCTGGATGGACCAAGGACAGTCCAGACTGGTCCCATCAGTACATGAAAAATGACCCCTACATACTGATAAGATGATACGATCAGCAATCCGTACTGTCTTGATGGACCAAGGACTGTCCAGACTGGTCCATCAGGCCATCAAAAATCAACTCATACGTACTGATAGACTTATTTGATCAGCCTTAACCGTATTGAATGGAAGGATATAACTCAATGGACCATGGACTGTCCGGACTGGTCCCAACAGTACATGAAAAATGACCATATGTACTGGTAGGCTGATAAAATTAGCCATCCTTACTGCCTGGATGGACCAAGGACTGTCCAGACTGGTCCATCAGGCGATGAAAAATTGACCCATACTTACTGATAGGCTGATATGATCAGCCTTAACCGTACTGAATGTAAGGACTATACTCAACGGACAATGGAGTGTCCGGCTGGTCCCATCAGTACATGAAAAATGACGGATAGGTACTGATAGGATGATACGATCAGCCATCCGTATTGCCTGGAAGGACCAAGGACTGTCTAGACTGGTCCATCAGGCCATAAAAATTTTACCCGTACGTACTGGTAGGCTGATATGATCAGCCTTACCTATACTGAATGGAAGTATTTAACTCAACAGACCATGGACTGTCCAGACTGGTCCCATCAGTACACGAAAAATCACCCATAAGTACTGATAAGCTGATACGATCAGCCATACGTACTGATAGGCTGATTCGATCAGCCAAACGTACTGATAGACTCATACGATCAGCCATCCGTACTGCCTGGATGGATGAAGGACTGTCCAGACTGGTCCATCATGCCATGAAAATCGACCCATACGAACTTATTGGCTGATACAATCAGCCTTAACCAAACTGAATGGAAGGATTTAACTCAACGGACCATGGACTGTCCAGACAGGTCCCATCAATACATGAAAAATGACCCATACCTACTGATAAACTTATACGATCAGCCATCCATACTGCCTCGAAGGACCAAGAACTGTCCAGACTGGTCCATCAGGCCATGAAAAATATACCCATAAATACTGATTGGCTGATATGATTAGCCTTAACCGTAATAAATGTAAGGATTAAACTCAACGGACCATGGACTGTCCGGACTGGTCCCATCAATACATGAAAAATGACCCATAGGTACTGATAGGCTGATCGATCAGCCATCCGTATTGCCTGGAAGGACCAAGGACCGTCTAGACTGGTCCATCAGGCCATGAAAACTCGTCCTGTACGTACTGATAGGCTGATATGATCATCCTTGTCCATACTGAATGGAAGGATTTAACTCAACAGACCATGGACTGTCCAGACTGGTCCCATCAGTACATGAAAAATGACCCATAAGTACTGTTATGATGATACGATCAGCCATCCTTACTGCCTGGATGGACCAAGGACAGTCCAGACTGGTGCCATCAGTACATGAAAAATGACCCCTACGTACTGATACGATGATACGATCAGCAATCCGTATTGCCTGGATGGACCAAGGACTGTCCAGACTGGTCCACCAAGCCATCGAAAATCAACTCTTATGTACTGATAGACTTATATCATCAGCGTTAACCGTAGTGAATGGAAGGATATAACTCAATGGACCATGGACTGTCCGGACTAATCCCAAAAGTACATGAAAAATGACCCATATGTACTGGTAGGCTGATAAAATAAGCCATCCTTACTGCCTGGATGGACCAAGGACTAGCCAGACTGGTCCATCAGGCCATGAAAAATTGACCCATACGTACTGATAGGCTGATATGATCAGCCTTAACTGTACTGAATTGTAAGGACTAAACACAACGGACCATGGACTGTCCGGCTGGTCCCATCAGTACATGAAAAATGACGGATAGGTACTGATAGGATGATACGATCAGCCATTCGTATTGCCTGGAAGGACCAAGGACCGTCTAGACTGGTCCATCAGTCCATGAAAAATTGACCTGTACGTACTGATAGGCTGATATGATCATCCTTGTCCATACTGAATGGAAGGATTTAACTCAACGGACCATGGACTGTCCAAACTGGTCCCATCATTACATGAAAATGACCCATAAGTACTTTTATGATGATACGATCAGCCATCCGTACAGCCTGGATGGACCAAGGACAGTCCAGACTGGTCCCATCAGTACATGAAAAATGACCCCTACGAACTGATACAATGATACGATCAGCAATCCGTACTGCCTGGATGGACCAAGGACTGTCCAGACTGGTCCATCAGGCCATCGAAAATCAACTCATACGTACTGATAGACTTATTTTATCAGCCTTAACCGTATTGAATGGAAGGATATAACTCAATGGACCATGGACTGTCCGGACTCGTCCCAACAGTACATGAAAAATGACCATATGTACTGGTAGGCTGATAAAATTAGCCATCCTTACTGCCTGGATGGACCAAGGACTCTCCAGACTGGTCCATCAGGCCATGAAAAATTGACCCATACGTACGGATAGGCTGATATGATCAGCCTTAACCGTACTGAATGTAAGGACTAAACTCAACAGACCATGGAGTGTCCGGCTGGTCCCAACAGTACATGAAAAATGACCATATGTACTGGTAGGCTGATAAAATTAGCCATCCGTATTGCCTGGAAGGACAAAGGACTGTCTAGACTGGTCCATCAGGCCATGAAAAAGTTACCCGTACGTACTGATAGGCTGATATGATCAGCCTTAACCGTACTGAATGGAAGTATTTAACTCAACGGACCATGGACTGTCCAGACTGGTCCCATCAGTACACAAAAAATAACCCATACGTACTGATAGGCTGATACGATCAGCCATACGTACTGATAGGCTGATACGATCAGCCAAACATACTGATAGGCTGATACGATCGGCCATCCGTACTGCCTGGACGGATGAAGGACTGTCCATACTGGTCCATCATGCCATGAAAAAACGACCCATACAAACTTATTGGCTGATATGATCAGCCTTAACCAAACTGAATGGAAGGATTTAACTCAACGGACCATGGACTGTCCAGACTGGTCCCATTAATACATGAAAAATGACCCGTACATACTAATAAACTAAAACGATCAGCCATCCATACTGCCTGGAAGGACCAAGGACTGTCAAGACTGGTCCATCAGGCCATGAAAAATCGACCCATACGTACTGATAGGCTGATATGATCAGCCTTAACCGTACTAAATGTAAGGATTAAACTCAACGGACCATGGACTGTTCGGACTGGTCCCATCAGTACATGAAAAATGACCCATAGGTACTGATAGGCTGATATGATCATCCTTGTCCATACTGAATGGAAGGATTTAACTCAACAGGCCATGGACTGTCCAGACTGGTCCCATCAGTACATGAAAAATGACCCATAAGTACTGTTATGATGATACGATCAGCCATCCGTACTGCCTGGATGGACCAAGGACAGTCCAGACTGGTCCCATCAGTACATGAAAAACGACCCCTACGTACTGATACGATGATACGATCAGCAATCCAAACTGCCTGGATGGACCAAGGACTGTCCAGACTGGTCCACCAGGCCATCGAAAATCAACTCATATGTACTGATAGACTTATATGGTCAGCCTTAACCGTATTGAATGGAAGGATATAACTCAATGGACCATGGACGGTCCAGACTGGTCCCAACAGTACATGAAAAATGACCCATATGTACTGGTAGGCTGATAAAATCAGACTGGTCCCATCAGGCCATGAAAAATTTACCCATACGTACTGATAGGCTGATATGATCAGCCTTAACCGTACTGAATGTAAGTACTAAACTCAACGGACCATGGACTGTCTGGCTGGTCCCTTCAGTACATGAAAAATGATGGATAGGTACTGATAGGATGATACGATCAGCCATCCGTATTGCCTGGAAGGACCAAGGACTGTCTAGACTGGTCCATCAGGCCATGAAAATTTACCCGTACGTCCTGATAGGGTTATATGATCAGCCTTATCCGTACTGAATGGAAGAATGTAACTCAACGGATTATGGACTGTCCAGACGGGTCCCATCAGTACATGAAAAATGACCCATACGTACAGATTGGCTGATAAGATTAGCCTTAACCAAACTGAATGAAAGGATTTAACGCAACGGACCATGGACTGTCCAGACAGGTCCCATCAATACATGAAAAATGACCCATTCGTACTGATAAACTGATACGATCAGCCATCCATACTGCCTGTAAGGACCACGGACTGTCCAGACTGGTCAATCAGGCCATTAAAAATCGACCCATACGTACTGATAAGCTGATCTGATCAGCCTTAACCGTACTAAATATAAGGATTAAACTCAACGGACCATGGACTGTTCGGACTGGTCCCATCAGTACATGAAAAATGACCCATTGGTACTGATAGGCTGATACGATCAGCCATTCGTATTGCCTGGAAGGACCAAGGACCGTCTAGACTGGTCCATCAGTCCATGAAAAATTGACCTGTACGTACTGATAGGCTGATATGATCATCCTTGTCCATACTGAATGGAAGGATTTAACTCAACGGACCATGGACTGTCCAGACTGGTCCCATCATTACATGAAAATGACCCATAAGTACTGTTATGATGATACGATCAGCCATCCGTACAGCCTGGATGGACCAAGGACAGTCCAGACTGGTCCCATCAGTACATGAAAAATGACCCCTACGAACTGATACAATGATACGATCAGCAATCCGTACTGCCTGGATGGACCAAGGACTGTCCAGACTGGTCCATCAGGCCATCGAAAATCAACTCATACGTACTGATAGACTTATTTTATCAGCCTTAACCGTATTGAATGGAAGGATATAACTCAATGGACCATGGACTGTCCGGACTCGTCCCAACAGTACATGAAAAATGACCATATGTACTGGTAGGCTGATAAAATTAGCCATCCTTACTGCCTGGATGGACCAAGGACTGTCCAGACTTGTCCATCAGGCCATGAAAAATTGACCCATACGTACGGATAGGCTGATATGATAAGCCTTAACCGTACTGAATGTAAGGACTAAACTCAACGGACCATGGAGTGCCCGGCTGGTCCCAACAGTACATGAAAAATGACCATATGTACTGGTAGGCTGATAAAATTAGCCATCTGTATTGCCTGGAAGGACCAAGGACTGTCTAGACTGGTCCATCAGGCCATGAAAAATTTACCCGTACGTACTGATAGGCTGATATGATCATCCTTAACCGTACTGAATGGAAGTATTTAACTCAACGGACCATGGACTGTCTAGACTGGTCCCATCAGTACACAAAAAATCACCCATACGTACTGATAGGCTGATACGATCAGCCATACGTACTGATAGGCTGATACAATCAGCCAAACGTTTTGATAGGCTGATACGATCAGCCATCCGTACTGCCTGGATGGATGAAGGACTGTCCAGACTGGTCCATCATGCCCTGAAAAATCGACCCATACGAACTTATTGGCTGATATGATCAGCCTTAACCAAACTGAATGGAAGGATTTAACTCAACGGACCATCGACTGTCCAGACAGGTCCCATCAATACATGAAAAATGACCCATACGTACTGATAAACTTATAAGATCAGCCATCCATACAGCCTGGAAGGACCAAGGACTGTCCAGACTGGTCCATCAGGCCATGAAAAATAGACCCATACGTACTGATAGGCTGATATGATCAGCCTTGACCGTAATAAATGTAAGGATTAAAGTCAACGGACCATGGACCGTCTGGACTGGTCCCATCAATACATGAAAAATGACCCATAGGTACTGATAGGCTGATATGATCAGCCATCCGTATTGCCTGGAAGGACCAAGGACCGTCTAAACTGGTCCATCATGCCATGAAAAATTGACCTGTACGTACTGATAGGCTGATATGATCATCCTTGTCCATACTGAATGGAAGGATTTAACTCGACGGACCATGGGCTGTCCAGACTGGTCCCATCAGTACATGAAAAATGTCCCCTAAGTACTGAAACGATGATACGATCAGAAATCTGTACTGCCTGGATGGACCAAGGACTGTCCAGACTGGTCCACCAGGCCATCGGAAATCAACTCATACGTACTGTTAGGCTTATATGATCAGCCTTAACCGTATTGAATGGAAGGATATAACTCAATGGACCATGGACTGTCCGGACTGGTCCCAACAGTACATGAAAAATGACCCATATATACTGATAGGCTGATAAAATCAGCCATCCTTACTTCCTGGAAGGACCAAGGACTGTTCAGACTGGTCGATCAGGCCATGAAAAGTAGACCCATACGTACTGATAGGATGATATGATCCGCCTTGTAAGACCCGATCCTGTACCAAAGGACCCAACTAGGACCCGAAGCCTTACCATGCTATTCATGTAAATTTTGTTCATTTTTATGGTCCAATATTTCTCTAAGTCATTTTTCAATCATATGAGGTTCAAGCATTTCGATTCCTAAGTCTATTCAGATAAGAGAAACTGTATCTTTATTAATATAAAACTTGTTATCCAATACATAGATTCAGTTGCACAATAGGCTATCTTAAGTTCAAGTGTTCATACTAACTAAACTATCCCACAACCCACACATCCATCCACGGCTCAGGTCTTCATGGTTCCTTGGCCTTGCCACGGTCCTGGTCTGATCCTGAAAGCAACATCATCACATGACATATGTATGAGTACAATCCGATAACCTAACATATCAATTCTCCATTGCATGGTTCGGTTCTTCTATGCTATACTCTATAACCTATCCATTCATTTCACAAGGCACACGGCC
>MU107051.1:31603-43098 GCA_012274485.2 Sinapis alba | reverse complement strand
TTTTTTCGCACTATCAGTACGAGTCTGACTCGACTTCCTCGATCAGACTAAGGCCATTTCCAAGTTTTCTTACTTAGAATTATTTTTAGCGTTTTAGTTCGTTTTCTAGACAAGTCAATCAAGCATAATAAGATTTGAATAGATAATCTGAGGTTCGAGTTAACAAGTGAGTTTGCTATAAGCTATTACAAGTTAAACCCGTCCTATATCTACCCAAATCCACCATCCTTCCTTCCTGCCTTAGTCCCGCGGTCAAGCTATGTCTTTACCCTTGCGGGTCTGATCCTGATCTGCATCCAAACAAAGGAGGCATAAGCAACATAATGCTTAGTGAGAGCGGTCATCCCGTCCCACTTAGCCAAAGTAAAGCAATCGAGTCAGTAGCACAATAATCGGACATGCTTATCATCAGTCAGTTACTTGGACGATCCGATCGTCCCAAGCCAAAGCGCCATCGAATCCAGTCAAGCCCTAGCAGGCCTAAAATGGCTCTAGGCGCATGAACTAATCCAGATGCGTCAATGGAAGGAACCGATCTCTCGATCCAAGCCAGAACAGTGCAGATAATTCGAATTAGACAAGCAATCAGTACATAGAACAATCCTATCAATTAGACTACGATTCGTTACTTAGGCTACGGTCGCGCACTCACCCTATCTTAGAGTCGGTATGTTCTGTTTGATTCGGTCTTCCTGACACCTCTTGCGCAGTTTCCTCTCGATCTTCGAACGTTCAGACAGTTGGAATCACCCAACAAACGATCGTACTTGACTCGGACTTGATAAATCCAGCCAAATATCGAAGTTTCTCTCTTGATCGGATCTTTCTCTCTTGAAATCGCTCTCGGGTTTTTCCTTAGAGTCTTTCGCAGTCGGATATGAAGAAATGAAGCAAGGAGACGATTTAAATGAGCAGTTGGGCGGTTTAGGCCCGAGAAACCACCCATAAAACGGTTCCCGCTTGTTTCCTCGCGGCTCTTGATCAATAACCGTCACCCTGCGCTCCAAAGCATCACAGCGCGAGTTTTTTCCCTTACCGGACAGAACCGTTCCCGCCAATTTTACTTAGACGAAAACTCGAGCTAAGCTGACTGTCCTAGCTGACCAGTCCAACCGCCCTGCCTGAATCGGACCAAGCTTGTCTGAATTCAACCGTTACTACCAGAATCAGCTCATTTCAGCTCAGCTGGACATTCCTAACCATTTGGTCGGATTCTGAGATCGATGACTAAGCCGACCAGCTCAACCGTCCTGTCCGAATCCGACAACACTTGTCCGGATCCGACCATCCTTGTCCGAAAATTCCGCTTTGTCTAGATTCTTCAACGAGCTGTCCGAACACTTCCAAACATTCGCAAATCAAACTACTTAACCATAATCCAAGCGTAAGAACGACTAACCGAGCCTTGTTGGCTCTAAAACAGATCCGATCCTAGCTTTATCCGAACTATGGGTTCATTCTCTCTGCTACCTGATCGGACATCGATCCAACTCTCCGAATCCACCCTCCACCCACGGTCAGTCCGTCCAACTTTGGCCAGCTCTTTCTAGCATCATCCAACCCATTCAGTACGTCCCACTGCCCAACCAGTCAGTCCTTGGATCATCCTATCTTCGATCCGCGGAACACGGGCGCTACAAGTCTCCCCCACTTGGGTTAGACTCGTCCTCGAGTCTTCCTTTCTGGATTTTCCTTAAGTTTGTCGAACAACTTTGGAAATTCAGCTTTCATTCTAGCTTCTGGTTCCCAAGTTGTTTCTTCATCACCGTCGCAGTCCCATACAACTTGGATCATCTTGACATTCTTTTTGCCTTCTAGCTTAGATTTTCTGCCAATGATCCGGACTGGACGTCCCTCTACAGTAAGGTTTGATCTTAAGTCGGATGGTGGTTCCACAACCACATTGTCTCGATCACTTATGCATTTCCTCAGCATAGATACATGGAACACATTATGGAACTGACCCATTGATGGGGGTAGTTCCAGCTTATAGGCGACCTTTCCAATCCTTTCCAGGATTTTATATGGTCCCATGTATCTTGGACTGAGTTTTGCATTCTTTGTTGCTCGCTCCTTGCCTTTGTAAGTGACGGTCTTGAGATAAACCACATCACCCACTTCAAATTCCAGTTCTTTTCTGCGTTTATCTGCATAACTCTTCTGTCTGTCCTGAGACTCCTTCATTTTCATCTTCAAGACTCGGATTCTTTCAGTTGTTTCCTCCACAAAGTCTCGACCAAAAATGCTGCGCTCCCCCCACTTGGGTCCAGCATAGTGGTGTTCTGCATGGTCGTCCATACAATGCTTCATAGGGCGACATGCCAATACTCGCATGATAGCTGTTGTTGTATGAAAACTCAGCCAGATGCAAGTACTGATCCCATTTTTCTCCCCAATCCAGAACACAAGCTCGCAGTAAGTCTTCAAGTGTTCGGATTGTCCTTTCTGANACCACATCACCCACTTCAAATTCTAGTTCTTTTCTGCGTTTATCTGCATAACTCTTCTGTCTGTCCTGAGACTCTTTCATTTTCATCTTCAAGACTCGGATTCTTTCAGTTGTTTCCTCCACAAAGTCTCGACCAAAAATGCTGCGCTCCCCCACTTGGGTCCAGCATAGTGGTGTTCTGCATGGTCGTCCATACAATGCTTCATAGGGCGACATGCCAATACTCGCATGATAGCTGTTGTTGTATGAAAACTCAGCCAGATGCAAGTACTGATCCCATTTTTCTCCCCAATCCAGAACACAAGCTCGCAGTAAGTCTTCAAGTGTTCGGATTGTCCTTTCTGATTGTCCATCCATTTGTGGATGATATGCTGTACTCATGTGAACTTTCGTTCCCATAGACTTTTGCATTGCTCTCCAGAATGCCGAGTAGAACTTGGAGTCTCGGTCTGACACTATGCTAACCGGAACTCCATGAAGTCTAACAATCTGCTCCACATATAACTTGGCCAGCACCGCTGCATTGTCTGATTTGTTGATTGCCAAGAAATGCGCAGGCTTGGTTAGTCTATCCAGTATCACCCAGATAGCATCCTTGCCTTCTCTCATTGGCAAGCCCGTCAGAAATCCATCGTGATCATGTCCCACTTCCATTCTGGAATGGGTAAGCTCTGGAGTAGTCCACTCGGAACTTGGTTCTCTGCCTTAACCAATTGGCAGGTTGGGCACCCAGCTAATCATTTCGCAACATCTCTCTTCAATCCGACCCAATGGTAATATCTCTTCAAGTCACGATACATCTTATTCGCCCCCGGATGTATCAAAAACTTTGACTGATGTGCTTCCTTAAGAATCTCTTCCCGCAATTCCTTATCCTTTGGAACACACACCCGACCATTAACCAGAATTGTCCCATTGTTTGAAGTCTGATACTCAGTATTCTTGTTCTTTGATGCTTTGATCAGGTCCTCATCCTTTTCCTGAGCAAGGCGGACTCTAGTCAGCAAATCCGCTTGGTCCGCTGCACCAAGACCCAACGGCTCTACTTCGTCAGTCAAGACGGCCAGTCTCAACGTTCCAACCATGTGGACCAGTTCTTCCATATCCCTCTCTGAAGCCGTAGCTACTCTCTTCCGGCTTAAGGCATCAGCAACCAGATTTGCCTTTCCCGGATGGTAGGCAATATCCAAGTCATAATCTGCAACCAGTTCCATCCACCTTCTTTGCCTAAGGTTCAGTTCTGGTTGAGTGAAGATATATTTCAAGCTCTTATGGTCCGTGAACACCTGGACTTTTGCACCATAAAGGTAAGATCGCCATATCTTCAGTGCAAACACGACTGCGGCCATCTCGAGGTCGTGTGTAGGATAGTTTATCTCGTGTTTCCGTAGCTGTCTCGATGCATATGCAATCACCTTGCCTTGCTGCATCAAAACACACCCAAGTCCAAATTTGGATGCATCCGTGTAGACCACGTATGGCTCATTGTCGACAGGAAGAGCTAGTACTGGAGTACTTGTCAACATTTCCTTGAGTTTGGAGAAGCTCAATTCGCAATCTTCTATCCAAACGAACTGGACATCTTTCCCAGTCAGCTTTGTCATCGGTTGAGCCATGCTAGCAAATCCTTTAACAAAACGCCGGTAGTATCCAGCCAGTCCCAGAAAACTTCTTACCTCAGTTGCATTTCTTGGTCTAGGCCAATCCGCAATAGCCTTGATCTTTTCGTGATCCACAGACACCCCCTTGTCTGAAACCACATGACCCAAGAAACCAATTTCATTTTGCCAGAAGCTGCATTTGCTAAGTTTGGCGAACAACTTGTGTTCCCGCAGCCTCTCCAAGACAATCCTCAAATGAACCTTTTGTTCTTCCAGATTCCTGGAGTAAATCAAGATGTCGTCTATAAAGACTATAATGAATTCATCCAGGTAGTCTCTGAAGACGTTATTCATCATTTTCATGAAGGCAGCAAGGGCATTGGTCAATCCAAAAGGCATGACCACGAACTTGTAATGCCCATTATCTCGATATGAAAGCTGTCTTGCGGATGTCTTCCTCCGCAATGGGAATCTGATGATATCCCGAAGCTAGATCAATCTTAGAGAAACAAGTAGCACCTCGGAGTTGGTCCAATAACTCATCTATCCTTGGGAGAGGGTACTTGTTCTTTATTGTGACTCTGTTAAGCCCACGGAAACTGCCATCTTTCTTCTTCACAAACAAGACCGGTGCGCCCCAAGGTGAACTGCTTGGACGCACGAATCCTTTCTCCATCAATTCATTCAGTTGCTTCTTAAGCTCCGAAATTTCAGCTGGAGCCATCCGATATGGAGCTTTAGAGATTGGTGTTGTACCCGGTTCCAGCTCAATCGTGAAAGGATCAGAACGGTCCGGTGGTAATCTGGTTAAGGACTCGAACACGTCTGCATACTCCTTTACCACGGGAATCCTCTCAAGCTCCGCTTCAGGTCCAACTTCCACAGTTGTGATTGCGGCTAAGTAAGCTTCACATCCCTTTTCCAGCATCCGTTCTGCTTGAAGTGCTGAAATGATTAAGCTCCCATTGGTTGGTCTGATTCCTTGATAGACCACCTTTCCTCCGCCGGATTCAAACTGAACTCGGCCTCTATGACAGTCCAGATGTGCCTTGTACTTCCCCAACCAATCCATTCCAAGGATCACATCATAGGACTTCACTGGGCAAATCATCAGATCGGCTTGCATGTTCACTTCACCGATCATCACAGAGACGTTTCGGATTTTGNTGGTTGGTCTGATTCCTTGATAGACCACCTTTCCTCCGCCGGATTCAAACTGAACTCGGCCTCTATGACAGTCCAGATGTGCCTTGTACTTCCCCAACCAATCCATTCCAAGGATCACATCATAGGACTTCACTGGGCAAATCATCAGATCGGCTTGCATGTTCACTTCACCGATCATCACAGAGACGTTTCGGATTTTGGAACGGGTTCGGAGATCAACCCTAAGTCCACGCATGAACTTGCGGACCAAGGATCCTTCCGCTTCTGCCTCACGACCAGTATACTTCTTGAGGCTATTGAATTCTGCTCATACTCCCTTACGGACATTGATCCCTGTTCCAATTTGAGGAAAGCTCCTTCCAGCTTATCAAAAGCTTCCTCCGGAAAGTACTTCTCACGGAATTCCGCTTTGAAGTTGGCCCAGGTGCATTGATTCACAGCTACACGAGCCGCCACACCTTGCCACCAGATGTGGGCGTCAGCATCCAAGTAGTGGACAGCAATGTCCCTCTTGTAGGCGCATGGACAATGGATCGAGGTGAAGTTGCGCTCCAACCTATCAATCCATTGATCCGCTTCCACTGGTTTGCAGCCACCCAAGAAGAACTTTGTTCCAAACTTCTGCATATGCTCCATCACCTTAAGGTAGGACGGAATCCTTACAGCGGGTACATCTTCCTCTTCATGCACCACTTGTTCCGCCCCTCCCACAACAGGTGGAACCACAGGTGGCGCTGCAACCACTGGAAGCCTGGCCAAGACTTGAGCCAGCATGGCCAAAACGGTTTCCATTCCACCAGGAGCCGCAGCAGCTCCAGCAGCAGGTGCTGCTTCATTCACATTCGCCGCATTACGAGCAGAATTCCGGGCACTGTTATTGGCAGACTCATTCCTTGCCATATTGCTAGCAGAAGCTTCCCCAGTTTCATTCACAGTTCTCCTTCGGTTACCTGGTGCCATCTGCATCCAGATCACAGGTAAGTTAGTCAAAACTAACTTAATTTTCGAGTCAGAACACAGAATTTACCGCAAGACATCTGGCTGTGGAAGGATGGATTTAACCCAAACCCACTATACATCGACTGTCCTAGAACCAACTCCGCTCTGATACGAACTTGAAGGGACCCGACCCTTTTTTTTGCACTATCAGTACGAGTCTGTCTCGACTTCCTCGATCAGACTAAGGCCATTTCCAAGTTTTCATACTTAGAATTATTTTTAGCGTCTTAGTTCGTTTTCTAGACAAGTCAATCAAGCATAATAAGATTTGAATAGATAATCTGAGGTTCGAGTTAACAAGTGAGTTTGCTAATAAGCTATTACAAGTTAAACCCGTCTTATATCTACCCAAATCCACCATCCTTCCTTCCTTCCTTAGTCCTGCGGTCAAGCTATGTCTTTACCCTTGCGGGTCTGATCCTGATCTGCATCCAAACAAAGGAAGCATAAGCAACATAATGCTTAGTGAGAGCGGTCATCCCGTCCCACTTAGCCAAAGTAAAGCAATCGAGTCAGTAGCACAGTAATCGGACATGCTTATCATCAGTCAGTTACTTGGACGATCCGATCGTCCCAAGCCAAAGCGCAATCGAATCCAGTCAAGCCCTAGCCGGCCTAAAACGGCTCTAGGCGTATGAACTAATCCAGATGCGTCAATGGAAGGAACCGATCTCTCGATCCAAGCCAGAACAGTGCAGATTATTCGAATTAGACAAGCAATCAGTACATAGAACAATCCTAACAATCAGACTACGATTCGTTACTTAGGCTACGGTCGCGCACTCACCCTATCTTAGAGTCGGTGTGTTCTGTTTGATTCGGTCTTCCTGACACCTCTTGCGCAGTTTCCTCTCGATCTTCGAATGTTCAGACAGTCGGAATCACCCAACAGACGATCGTACTTGACTCGGACTTGATCGATCCAGCCAAATATCGAAGTTTCTCTCTTGATCAGATCTTTCTCTCTCGAAATCGCTCTCTGGTTTTTCCTTAGAGTTTTTCGCAGTCGGATATGAAGAAATCAAGCAAGGAGACGATTTAAATGAGCAGTTGGGCGGTTTAGGCGCGAGAAACCACCCATAAAACGGTTCCCACTTATTTCCATGCGGCTCTTGATCAATAACCGTCACCCCGCGCTCCAAAGCATCACAGCGCGAGTTTTTCCCCTTACCGGACAGTAACCGTTCCCGCCAATTTTACTTAGACGAAAACTCGAGCTAAGCTGACTGTCCCAGCTGACCAGTCCAACCGCCCTACCTGAATCGGACCAAGCTTGTCCGAATTCAACCGTTACTACCAGAATGAGCTCATTTCAGCTCAGCTGGACATTCCTAACCGTTTGGTCGGATTCTGAGATCGATGACTAAGCCGACCAGCTCAACCGTCCTGTCCAAATCCGACAACACTTGTCCGGATCCGACCATCGTTGTCCGAAAATTCTGCTTTGTCTAGATTCTTCAACGAGCTGTCCAAACACTTCCAAACATTCGCAAATCGAACTACTTAACCATAATCCGAGCGTAAGAAAGACTGACCGAGCCTTGTTGGCTCTAAAACAGATCCGATCCTAGCTTTATCCGAACTATGGGTTCATTCTCTCCCCTACCTGATCGGACATCGATCCAACTCTCCGAATCCACCCACGGTCAGTCCGTCCAACTTTGGCCAGCTCTTTCTAGCATCATCCAACCCATTCAGTATGTCCCACTGCCCAACCAGTCAGTCCTTGGATCATCCTATCTTCGATCTGCGGAACACGGGCGCTACAGAATGCCCTGTAAGGACCCAAACACATCATGGAACTCGCGAACCAGCGGTATTCCCTCCGGGTCACCACCCCCTATGACCTCCTTAGTGGCGATTGTGGCCAAATAAACCTCACAACCCTTCCTCAGCATCCTTTCCACATGGATCGCTGACACCACCAAGCATCCAGAGGCCGGACGTATACCTTGGAACCTGATCGGAGACCCACACCCACTCTCAAACAGCACACGCCCCCGGTGACAGTCAAGAGTGGCCCGATTCTTTCCAAGCCAATCCATACCTAATATCACCTCGTGATTCTTTAGGTGGACTACCACAAGATCCACAGGCATGACCCTGTCTTGGATCACCACTGGGACGTCCTGAATCACCCCTAATGAACTCATAACCTGCCCCCCGGCCGCGTTCACTACCCCAGGACAATCCCCCGTTCCCAACTGGAACAACCCCTTTCCGAGCATCCCTGGACTCACAAAGCTATGTGTAGCTCCAGTATCGAAAAGTACGTGTGTTTCCACACCACCAATACTTAGGGTCCCTACATATGACCCAATCTAAGTACCTAACCATTCTAAGTTCCGTACCATGCAATTCTACTGAATTGAAAAAGAGCAAGATCAAGAATTACCAGTGATCGCTTGGAATGGTCCAGCCTTGTCCTCATCCTTAGACAGCTCATACACCCGAGGTGTTGAGGTATGTCCCCGGTTTTGTTCAGGCCGACTAGCCTCTCCTCGGCTCTTGCTAGGCCCAGATGAAAGCTTAGGACAGTCCTTGCGGAGATGTCCCTTCCTGCCACAGTAGTGGCACGTCCTAGTATCACCACCAGCTCCTTGCTCCTGTCTGGGACAGTCCCGAGCCGAGTGGTCCATCTTGCCACAACGGAGGCAAGCTCCCATTGCTCTCCAGCATTCCCCTCCATGGTGTCTTCTACACTTAGGGCACGCAGACCTACCACTTGAAGGTCTACCTTCCTCGGCCTGGTCCCTCTTCCTCTTCCGGTCACTGCTACCACCAGTGGTGGTCGAGTGGCTCCGGATCCTTAGCTTGGCTTCCTCGTCTAGGTTGGTCTCTAACATGGCCATCGTTTCTACCAACTCAGAAACGGTGTGGAAAGTGCGGACAGAGCAGTAGGTTCGGAGTTCCACCCTAAGGCCTCTAATGAACCGACGAACCTGTACTGATTCATCCTCCAGTTCCTTACCCACATAGCTCCTGAGGTGGTTGAACTCCTCCTCGTACTCCCTAACCGTCCTGTGACCCTGGACCAGGTCCAAGAACTTTGCCTCCAAACGATCCCAAGCCTCAGCCGGGAAGTACTTGTGGTTGAACTCAACCACAAAGTCAGAGAAGCGTTCAGTGGTACCATTGGTACGTTTGTCCAGCGTCAACCACCAGTTATGAGCATCACCCTCCAGGAAATGAACCGCTATGTCCTTTTGGTACTCCTCCGGGCATCGAGTTGAGTTGAAGTTGCGGACCAGCCTGCTTCTCCATTCATCAGCCTCCAATGGGTCAACACTTCCAGCAAAGTGTTTGGTGCCCATCTTAGCTATATGTTCGAGTAGCTTTAGGTAATCCATCCTCCTAACCGCCCTGGGTGGTAGGTCAATTTCCACTACCTCAGCCACCTGCTCCACTCGCCTACCAGCTAAGGGAACAGCTGTGGGAATGGTTCCAGCTTGACCCACAGACGAGTTCACCAGAGGAGTGAACAGCTGGGTCAGAGCTATCATTTGGTTACCCATAGCCTTCATAGCTTCCAACACATCCTTCATAGATGGATCCGTAGCTGGGTTAGCTATCCCAACTGTCACATTGCCCGCAGCCTCTACACGCCCCTCCTGACGTCCAGCATGTGAGGAGTCACCCTCATCCTCCAGCTCCCCGTGATGATCATCAGCACCATCAGCTGGCCCCAGCTCCCGTTCCTGCTGAGTTCCAGCTCCATCCGTACGAACCTCGGTTGGGTTGAGCTGGGCAATTGGTAATCCGGCTCCCACATCCGCCCCATCCGGTTGGATAGGCACTTGGGCGGTTGGGTTATCCCCATCCGCTTCAACCTGTCCGGAACCACCAGCTGCCTCCTTGCTCTTCCGAGATGGTTTAGACTTCCTTGTACCCTTGGGTTCAAATCAACACTCAAGGTTAGCACATAAATGTGTGAATAAGCAAACACATGCAATCGCTAAGCCTAACACACAATCAATTCAAACCTTACCATGAGACCCAGCCGGATGTGTGGTGATTTCCCAATACCCATAACAATCCTAGAATCAACTCCGCTCTGATACCAACTTGTAAGACCCGATCCTGGTCCAAAGGACCCAACTAGGACCTGAAGCCTTACCATGCTATTCATGTAAATTTTGTTCATTTTTATGGTCAAATATTTCTATGAGTCATTTTTCAATCATATGAGGTTCAAGCATTTCGATTCCTAAGCCTATTCAGATAAGAGAAACTGTATCTTTATTAATAAAAAAAGCCTGTTTATTGATAGGTCAGGCCTTCAGAAAGACTTGTTCCATCTTAATCTTCTAGTTTTCACTCTTCTAGTACAAACGGTCAAAATTGATATCAAACCGGTCCTTAACCAATAGATCAGAACCACACCAGTAACCCAAGTTAATTCGCGAGGTTTTTTAAAACCACCGGTGAGGTATACACGAAATACATGCAGGATCTACTTCTACCATATATAGAAGAATTCTACGATATATATAAGATCCATCCGTATCGATATCATCATCTACATCCATAAAGCCGTATGCTTTGGAAGAAGCTTGTACAGTTTGGGAAGGGGTTTTGATTAATTTTAAAGGAATTCCTGCCAAGATGACGGATCCTGCCGTAGGTGCCTCTACATGAGCTTCGGGTAACCAAATATGAACTGGTACATTTCCATGAAAACTCCTTTGATATAATTGCTATGCTTAGTGTGCGACTCGTTGGTTTAGGATGGGCGTGCATCCAGTAGGAATTGAACCTACGAATTCGCCAATTATGAGTTGGGCGCTTTAACCATTTAGCCATGGATGCTTAGTGGGGATTCTCGTACCCTCCCAAAAGGAAAAAGATGTGTTTGTCAGGTTCGGTTCTTCTTAGTTGGATTGGGCGGGTTCGACCAGAAATGCTATGCTTACACACAAGACTACCCCTCTTCCCAGCTAACTCCAAAAACCCGTTCTCAGTTCGGATTGCAGGCTGCAACTCGCCACTGACCATAGTAAACTCCTTCTCGTTGTACCAAAATAGAGATTTGATTTAAACGACCAGGTACAGCATCACATTTGACAGGTCAAGGTAGAGATTGTGAAGGTAATGGCTGGCCTTGATCCAACGGGGGATTGGATGGGGCGGGGAGCTCGGGCCCTCGACAATCCCCGTACCGCCACGGGAGAGCCTTACTCGTTGGGAGGCGTTCCTCGAGAACTAGATAGCTAGTCTGTCTGGTTCTCGAGGACGCCAGTCTCTCGACTGAGAGGAACGCTTTTTTTTTGTTTTTTTGG
>MU107051.1:14426-29940 GCA_012274485.2 Sinapis alba | reverse complement strand
AGACTGGTCCCATCAGTACATGAAAAATGACCAATACGTACTGATATGATGATACGATCAGCCATCCCAACTGCCTGGATGTACGAAGGACTGTCGAGACTGGTCCATCAGGCCATGAAAAATCGACCCATAAGTACTGATAGGCTGAAATGATCAACCTTAACCGTACTGAGTGGAAGGATCAAGAACTGTCCAGACTGGTCCGTCAGGCCATGAAAAGTCGACCCATACGTACTAAGAGGCTGATATGATCAGCCTTGTCCGTACTGAATGGAAGGCTGATATCGTCCCATCAGTACATGAAAAATGACCCATACGTACTGATAGGCTGATACAATCAGCAATTCGTATTGCCTGGAAGGACCAAGGACTGTCTAGACTCGTCCATCAGGCCATGAAAAATTGACCCATACGTACTGATAGGCTGATATGATCAGCCTTAACCGTACTGTATGGAAATATTTAACTCAACGGACCATGGACTGTCCAGACTGGGCCCATCAGTACATGAAAAATTCCCATACGTACTGATATGATGATACGATCAGCCATCCGTACTGCCTGGATGGACCAAGGACCATCCACACTGGTCCCATCAGTACATGAAAATGACCAATACGTACTGATATGATGATATGATCAGCCATCCATACTGCCTGGATGGACCAAGGACTGTCCAGACTGGTCCATCAGGCCATGCGAAATTGACCCTTACGTACTGATTGGCTGATATAATCAGCCTTAACCGTACTGAATTCTAGTATTTAACTCAACGGACCATGGACTGTCTAGACTGGTCCCATCAGTACATGAAAAATGACCAATACGTACTGATATGATGATACGATCAGCCATCCCTACTGCCTGGATGGACGAAGGACTGTCGAGACTGGTCCATCAGGCCATGAAAAATCGACCCATAAGTACTGATAGGCTTAAATGATCAACCTTAACCATAGTGAATGGAAGGATCAAGGACTGTCCAGACTGGTCCGTCAGGCCATGAAAAGTCGACCCATACGTACTAAGAGGCTGATATGATCAGCCTTGTACGTACTGAATGGAAGGCTGATATGGTCCCATAAGTACATGAAAAATAACCCATACGTACTGATAGGCTGATACAATCAGCAATTCGTATTGCCTGGAAGGACCAAGGACTGTCCAGACTGGTCCCATCAGGCCATGAAAAATGACCCATACATACTGATATGATGATACAATCAGCCATCAATACTGCCTGGATGGACCAAGGACTGTCCACACTGGTCCCATCAGTACATGAAAAATTCCCATACGTACTGATATGATGATACGATCAGCCATCCGTACTGCCTGGATGGACCAAGGACCATCCACACTGGTCCCATCAGTACATGAAAAATGACCAATACGTACTGATATGATGATATGATCAGCTATCCATACTGCCTGGATGGACCAAGGACTGTCCAGACTGGTCCATCAGGCCATGCGAAATTGACCCTTACGTACTGATAGGCTGATATAATCAGCCTTAACCGTACTGAATTGTAGTATTTAACTCAACGGACCATGGACTGTCTAGACTGGTCCCATCAGTACATGAAAAATGACCAATACGTACTGATATGATGATACGATCAGCCATCCCTACTGCCTGGATGTACGAAGGACTGTCGAGACTGGTCCATCAGGCCATGAAAAATTGACCAATAAGTATTGATAGGCTGAAATGATCAACCTTAACCGTACTGAGTGGAAGGATCAAGAACTGTCCAGACTGGTCCGTCAGGCCATGAAAAGTCGACCCATATGTACTAAGAGGCTTATATGATCAGCCTTGTCCGTACTGAATGGAAGGCTGATATGGTCCCATCAGTACATGAAAAATGACCCATATGTACTGATAGGCTGATACAATCAGCAATTCGTATTGCCTGGAAGGACCAAGGACTGTCTAGACTAGTCCATCAGGCCATGAAAAATTGACCCATACATACTGATAGGCTGATATGATCAGCCTTAACCGTACTATATGGAAATATTTAACTCAACGGACCATGGACTGTCCAGACTGGTCCCATCAGTACATGAAATTCACCCCTATGTACTGATAGGCTGATACGATCGGCCATACGTATCGATAGGCTGATACGATCAGCCATTCGTACTGCCTGGATGGACCAAGGACTGTCCAGACTGGTCCATCAGGCCATCAAAAATCGACCCATACAGACTGATAGGCTGATATGATCAGCCTTGTCCGTACTGAATGGAAAGATTTAACTCAACAGACCATGGACTGCCAGACTGGTCCCATCAGTACATGAAAAATACCCATACGAACTGATATGATGATACGATCAGCCATTCGTACTGCCTGGATGGACCAAGAACTGTCCAGACTGGTCCATCATGCCATCAAAAATTGACCCATACGTACTAATAGGCTTATATGCTCACCCTTAACAGTACTGAATTGAAGTATTTAACTTAACGGACCATGGACTGTCACGACTGGTCCCATCAGTACATGAAAAATGACCTATACGTACTGATATGATGATACAATCAGCCATCCGTACTGCCTGGATGGACCAAGGACCGTCCACAATGGTCCCATCAGAACATGAAAAATGACCCATCAGTACTGAATGGAAGGATATAACTCAACGGACCATGTACTGTTCGGACTGGTCCCATCAGTTCATGAATAATGAACCATACATACTGCTAGGCTGATACAATCAGCCATCCGTACTGCTTGGAAGGACCAATGACTGTCCAGACATGTCCATCAGGCCATGAAAAGTCGACCCATACGTACTGATATGATGATACGATCAGCCATCCGTACTGCCTGGATGGACGAAAGAACGTCCACACTTGTCCCAACAGTACATGAAAAATATCCCATATGTACTGATATGATGATACGATCAGCCATCTGTACTGCCTGGACGGACCAAGGACTGTCCAGACTGGTCCATCAGGCCATGAAAAATCGACCCATTTGTACTGATAGGCTGATATGATCAGCCTTAATCGTACTGAATGGAAGGATATAACTCAACGGACCATGTACTGTTCGGACTGGTCCCATCAGTTCATGAAAAATGACCCATACGTACTGCTAGGCTGATACAATCAGCCCTCCGTACTGCTTGGAAGGACCAATGACTCTCCAGACTGGTCCATCAGGCCATGAAAAGTCGACCCATACGTATTAATATGCTGAACTGATCAGCCTTGTCCGTACTGAATGGAAGGATTTAACTCAACAGACCAAGGACCGTCCACACTGGTCCCATCAGTACATGAAAAATAACCCATACATACTTATATGATGATACAATCAGCCATCCATACTGCCTGGATGGACCAAGGACTGTCCACACTGGTCCCATCAGTACATGAAAAATTCCCATACGTACTGATATGATGATACGATCAGCCATCCGTACTGCCTGGATGGACCAAGGACCATCCACACTGGTCCCATCAGTACATGAAAAATGACCAATACGTACTGATATGATGATATGATAAGCCATCCATACTGCCTGGATGGACCAAGGACTGTCCAGACTGGTCCATCAGGCCATGCGAAATTGACCCTTACGTACTGATAGGCATATAATCAGCCTTAACCGTACTGAATTGTAGTATTTAACTCAACGGACCATGGACTGTCTAGACTGGTCCCATCAGTACATGAAAAATGACCAATACGTACTGATATGATGATACGATCAGCCATCCCAACTGCCTGAATGTACGAAGGACTGTCGAGACTGGTCCATCAGGCCATGAAAAATCGACCCATAAGTACTGATAGGCTGAAATGATCAACCTTAACCGTACTGAGTGGAAGGATCAAGAACTGTCCAGACTGGTCCGTCAGGCCATGAAAAGTCGACCCATACGTACTAAGAGGCTGATATGATCAGCCTTGTCCGTACTGAATGGAAGGCTGATATGGTCCCATCAGTACATGAAAAATGACCCATACGTACTGATAGGCTGATACAATAGCAAATTTGTATTGCCTGGAAGGACCAAGGACTGTCCAGACTCGTCCATCAGGCCATGAAAAATTGACCCATACGTACTGATAGGCTGATATGATCAGCCTAACCGTACTGTATGGAAATATTTAACTCAACAGACCATGGACTGTCCAGACTGGTCCCATCAGTACATGAAATTCACCCCTACGTACTGATAGGCTGATACGATCGGCCATACGTATCGATAGGCTGATACGATCAGCCATCCGTACTGCCTGGATGGACCAAGGACTGTCCAGACTGGTCCATCAGGCCATCAAAAATCGACCCATACAAACTGATAGGCTGATATGATCAGCCTTGTCCGTACTGAATGGAAAGATTTACTCAACAGACCATGGACTGCCAGACTGGTCCCATCAGTACATGAAAGCCAGACTGGTCCTATCAGTACATGAAAAATACCCATACGAACTGATATGATGATACGATCAGCCATCCGTACTGCCTGGATGGACCAAGGACCGTCCACACTGGTCCTATCAATACATGAAAATGACCCATACATACTGATATGATGATACGATCAGCCATTTGTACTGTCTGGATGGACCAAGAACTGTCCAGACTGGTCCATCATGCCATCAAAAATAGACCCATGCGTACTAATAGGCTTATATGCTCAGCCTTAACAGTACTGAATTGAAGTATTTAACTTAACGGACCATGGATTGTCACGACTGGTCCCATCAGTACATGAAAAATGACCCATACGTACTGATATGATGATCCGATCAGCCATCCGTACTGCCTGGATGGACCAACGACCGTCCACACTGGCCCAATCAGAACATGAAAAATGACCCATACGTACTGATATGATGACACGATCAGCCATCCGTACTGCCTGGATGGACGAAAGAATGTCCACACTTGTCCCAACAGTACATGAAAAATATCCCATACGTACTGATATGATGATACGATCAGCCATCCGTACTGCCTGGACGGACCAAGGACTGTCCAGACTGGTCCATCAGACTGTCCGTACTGAATGGAAGGATTTAACTCAACAGGCCAAGGACCGTCCACACTGGTCCCATCAGTACCTGAAAAATGACCCATACGTACTGATATGATGATACGATCAGCCATCCTTACTGCCTGGATGGACCAAGGACTGTCCAGACTGGTCCATCAGGCCATAAAAAATTGACCCATACGTACTAATAGGCTGATATGCTCAGCCTTAACAGTACTGAATTGAAGTATTTAACTCAACGGACCATGGACTGTCAAGACTGGTCCCATCAGTACACAAAAATGACCCATACGTACTGATATGATGATACGATCAGCCATCCGTACTGCCTGGATGGACCAAGGACTGTCCACACAGGTCCATCAGGCCATGAAAAATCAACCCATACGTACTGATAGTCTGATTTGAACAGCCTTAACCATACTGAATGGAAGGATTTAACTTAACGGCCATGGACAGTCCAGACTGGTCCCATCAGTACCGGAAAATTGACCAATACGTACTGATAGGCTGATACAATCAGCCATCCGTACTGCCTGGAAGGACCAAGGAGTACTGTCCAAACTGGTCCATCAGGCCATGAAAAATTGACCCATACATACTGATAGGCTCATATGATCAGCCTTATCTGTACTAAATGGAAGGATTTAACTCAACAGACCAAGGACCGTCCACACTGGTCCCATCCGTACATGGAAAATGACCCATACGTACTGATATGATGATACGATCAGCCATCCGTACTGCCTGGATGGACCAAGGACCGTCCAGACTGGTCCATCAGGCCATGAAAAATTGACCCATACGTACTGATAGGCTGATATGATCAGCCTTAACCGTATTGTATGGAAGTATTTAACTCAACAGACCATGGACTGTCCAGACTGGTCCCATCAGTACATGAAAAATGACCCATACGTACTAATATGATGATACGATCAGCCACCTGTACTGCCTGGATGGACCAAGGACTGTCCACACTGGTTCCATCAGAACATGAAAAATGACCCATACATACTGATATGATGATACGATCAGTCATCCGTACTGCCTGGATGGACCAAGGACTGTCCAGACTCGTCCATCATGCCATGAAAAATTGACCCATACGTACTGATAGGCATATATAATCAGCCTTAACCGTACTGTATGGAAATATTTAACTCAACGGACCATGGACTGTCCAGACTGGTCCAATCAGTACATGAAATTCACCCCTACGTACTGATAGGCTGATACGATCGGCCATACGTATCGATAGGCTGATACGATCAGCCATCCGTACTGCCTGGATGGACCAAGGACTGTCCAGACTGGTCCATCAGGCCATGAAAAGTCGACCCATACGTAATGATAGGCTGAACTGATCAGCCTTGTCCGTACTGAATGGAAGGATTTAACTCAACAGACCAAGGACCGTCCACACTGGTCCCATCAGTACATGAAAAATGACTAATACGTTCTGATAGGCTTATACAAGCAGCCATCCGTACTGCCTGAAAGGACCAAGGACTGTCCAGACTGGTACATCACGCCATGAAAAGTCGACACATACGTACTGATAGGCTGATATGATCAGCCTTGTTCGTACTGAATGGACGGAATTAACTCAACGGACCATGGACTGTCCAGACTGGTCCCATCAGTACATGAAAAATGACCCATACGTACTGATATGATGATACGATCAGCCATCCTTACTGCCTGGATGGACCAAGGACTGTCCAGACTGGTCCATCAGGCCATAAAAAAATTGACCCATACGTACTAATAGGTTGATATGCTCAGCCTTAACAGTACTGAATTGAAGTATTTAACTCAACGGACCATGGACTGTCAAGACTGGACCCATCAGTACACAAAAATGACCCATACGTACTGATATGATGATTCGATCAGCCATCCGTACTGCCTGGATGGACCAAGGACTGTCCAGACAGGTCCATCAGGCCATGAAAAATCGACCCATACGTACTGATAGTCTGATTTGAACAGCCTTAACCATTCTGAATGGAAGGATTTAACTTAACGGCCATGGACAGTCCAGACTGGTGCCATCAGTACATGAAAAATGACCCATACGTACTAATATGATGATACGATCAGCCACCTATACTGCCTGGATGGACCAAGGACTGTCCACACTGGTTCAATCAGAACATGAAAAATGACCCATACGTACTGATATGATGATACGATCAGTCATCCGTACTGCCTGGATGGACCAAGGACTGTCCAGACTCGTCCATCATGCCATGAAAAATTGACCCATACGTACTGATAGGCATATATGATCAGCCTTAACCGTACTGTATGGAAATATTTAACTCAACGGACCATGTACTGTCCAGACTGGTCCCATCAGTACATGAAATTCACCCCTACGTACTGATAGGCTGATACGATCGGCCATACGTATCGATAGGCTGATACGATCAGCCATCCGTACTGCCTGGATGGACCAAGGACTGTCCAGACTGGTCCATCAGGCCATCAAATATCGACCCATACAGACTGATAGGCTGATATGATCAGCCTTGTCCGTACATAAAAAATACCCATACGTACTGATATGTTGATACGATCAACCATCCGTACTGCCTGGATGGACCGAGGACCGTCCACACTGGTCCCATCAATACATGAAAAATGACCCATACATACTGATATGATGATACGATCAGCCATTTGTACTGTCTGGATGGACCAAGAACTGTCCATACTGGTCCATCAGGCCATCAAAAATTGACCCATACGTACTAATAGGCTAATATGCTCAGCCTTAACAGTACTGAATTGAAGTATTTAACTCAACGGACCATGGACTGTCACGACTGGTCCCATCAGTACATGAAAAATGACCCATACGTACTGATATGATGATACGATCAGCCATCCGTACTGCCTGGATGGACCAAGGACCGTCCACACTGGTCCCATCAGAACATGAAAAATGACCCATACGTACTGATATGATGATACGATCAGCCATCCGTACTGCCTGGATGGACGAAAGAATGTCCACACTTGTCCCAACAGTACATGAAAAATATCCCATACGTACTGATATGATGATACAATCAGCCATCCGTACTGCTTGGAAGGACCAATGACTGTCCAGACTGGTCCATCAGGCCATGAAAAGTCGACCCATACGTAATGATAGGCTGAACTGATCAGCCTTGTCCGTACTGAATGGAAGGATTTAACTCAACAGACCAAGGACCGTCCACACTGGTCCCATCAGTACATGAAAAATGACCCATACGTAGTGATATGATGATACAATCAGCCATCCGTACTGCCTGGATGGACAAAAGACTGTCCAGACTGGTCCATCAGGCCATGAAAAATTGACCCATACGTACTGATAGGCTGATATGATTAGCCTTAACCGTATTGACTGGAAGTATTTAACTCAACGAACCATGGACTGTCCAGACTGGTCCCATCAGTACATGAAAAATACCCATACGTACTAATATGATGATACGATCAGCCATCCGTACTGCCTGGATGGACCAAGGACCGTCCAGACTGGTCCCATCAATACATGAAAAATGACCCATACATACTGATATGATGATACGATCAGCCATTTGTACTGCCTGGATGGACCAAAGACTTTCCAGACTGGTCCATCCATTTGTACTGCCTGGATGGACCAAGGACTGTCCAGACTGGTCCATCAGGCCATGAAAAATCGACCCATTCGTACTAATAGGCTGATATGATCAGCCTTAATCGTACTGAATGGAAGGATATAACTCAACGGACCATGTACTGTTCGGACTGGTCCATCAGGCCATGAAAAATTGACCCATACGTACTGATAGGCTGATATGCTCAGCCTTAACAGTACTGAATTGAAGTATTTAACTCAACGAACCATGGACTGTCCAGACTGGTCCCATCAGTACATGAAAAATACCCATACGTACTGATATGATGATACGATCAGCCATCCGTACTGGCTGGCTGGACCAAGGACCGTCCACACTGGTCCCATCAATACATGAAAAATGACCCATACATACTGATATGATGATACGATCAACCATCTGTACTGCCTGGATGGACCAAGGACTGTCCAGACTGGTCCATCAGGCCATCAAAAATTGACCCATACGTACTAATAGGCTGATATGCTCAGCCTTAACAGTACTGAATTGAAGTATTTAACTCAATGGACCATGGACTGTCAAGACTGGTCCCATCAGTACGTGAAAAATGACCCATACGTACTGATATGATGATACGATCAGCCATCCGTACTGCCTGGATGGACCAAGGACCGTCCACACTGGTCCCATCAGAACATGAAAAATGACCCATATGTACTGATATGATGATACAATCAGCCAATCGTACTGCCTGGATGGACGAAAGAACGTCTACACTTGTCCCAACAGTACATGAAAAATGTCCAATACATACTGATATGATGATACGATCAGCCATCCGTACTGTCTGGACGGACCAAGGACTGTCCAGACTGGTCTATCAGGCCATGAAAAATCGACCCATTCGTACTGGTAGGCTGATATGATCAGCCTTAATCGTACTGAATGGAAGGATATAACTCAACGGACCATGTACTGTTCGGACTGGTCCCATCAGTTCATGAAAAATGACCCATACATACTGCTAGGCCGATACAATCAGCCATCCGTACTGCTTGGAAGGACCAATGACTGTCCAGACTGGTCCATCAGGTCATGAAAAGTCGACCCATACGTAATGATACGCTGAACTGATCAGCCTTGTCCGTACTGAATAGAAGGATTTAACTCAACAGACAAGGACCGTCCACACTGGTCCCATCAGTACATGAAAAATGACCCATACGTACTGATATGATGATACGATCAGCCATCCGTACTGCCTGGATGGACAAAGGACTGTCCAGACTGGTCCATCAGGCCATGAAAAATTGACCCATACGTACTGATAGGCTGATATGATCAGCCTTAACCGTATTGACTGGAAGTATTTAACTCAACGACCCATGGATTGTCCAGACTGGTCCCATCACTACATGAAAAATACCCATACGTACTAATATGATGATACGATCAGCCATTCGTACTGCCTGGATGGACCAAGGACCGTCCACACTGGTACCATCAATACATGAAAAAATGACCCATACATACTGATATGATGATACGATCAGCCATTTGTACTGCCTGGATGGACCAAGGACTGTCCAGACTGGTCCATCAGGCCATGAAAAATCGACCCATTCGTACTGATAGGCTGATATGATCAGCCTTAATCGAACTGAATGTAAGGATATAACTCAACGGACCATGTACTGTTCAGACTGGTCCCATCAGTTCATGAAAAATGACCCATACGTACTGCTAGGCTGATACAATTAGCCATCTGTACTGCTTGGAAGGACCAATGACTCTCCAGACTGGTCCATCAGGCCATGAAAAGTCGACCCATACGCATTGATAGGCTGAACTGATCAGCCTTGTCCGTACTGAATGGAAGGATTTAACTCAACAGACCAAGGACTGTCCACACTGGTCCCATCAGTACATGAAAAATGACCCATACATACTGATATGATGATACGATCAGCCATCCGTACTACCTGGATGGACCAAGGACTGTCCAGACTGGTCCATCAGGCCATGAAAAATTGACCCATACGTACTGATAGGCTGATATGCTCAGCCTTAACAGTACTGAATTGAAGTATTTAACTCAACGAACCATGGACTGTCCAGACTGGTTCCATCAGTACATGAAAAATACCCATACGTACTAATATGATGATACGATCAGCCATCCGTACTGGCTGGATGGACCAAGGACCGTCCACACTGGTCCCATTAATACATGAAAAATGACCCATACATACTGATATGATGATACGATCAACCATCTGTACTGCCTGGATGGACCAAGGACTGTCGAGACTGGTCCATCAGGCCATCAAAAATTGACCCATACGTACTAATAGGCTGATATGCTCAGCCTTAACAGTAGTGAATTGAAGTATTTAACTCAACGGACCATGGACTGTCAAGACTGGTCCCATCAGTACATGAAAAATGACCCAAACGTACAGATATGATGATACGATCAGCCATCTGTACTGCCTGGATGGACCAAGGACCGTCCACACTGGTCCCATCAGAACATGAAAAATGACCCATATGTACTGATATGATGATACAATCAGCCAATCGTACTGCCTGGATGGACGAAAGAACGTCACACTTGTCCCAACAGTACATGAAAAATGTCCCATAAGTCTTGATATGATGATACGATCAGCCATCCGTACTGCCTGGATGGACCAAGGACTGTCCAGACTGGTCCATCAGGCCATGAAAAGTCGACCCACACGTAATGATAGGCTGAACTGATCAGCCTTGTCCGTACTGAATGGAAGGATTTAACTCAACAGACCAAGGACCGTCCACACTGGTCTCATCGGTACATGAAAAATTACCCATACGTACTGATATGATGATACGATCAGCCATCCGTACTGCCTGGATGGACCAAGGACTGTCCAGACTGGTCCATCAGGCCATGAAAAATTGACCCATATTTACTGATAGGCTGATATGCTCAGCCTTAACAGTACTGAATTGAAGTATTTAACTCAACGGACCATGGACTGTCAAGACTGGTCCCATCAGTACATGAAAAATGACCCATATGTACTTATATGATGATACGATCAGCCATCCGTACTGCCTGGATGGACGAAAGAACGTCCACACTTGTCCCAACAGTACATGAAAAATATCCCATATGTATTGATATGATGATACGATCAGCCATCCGTACTGCCTGGACGGACCAAGGACTTTCCAGACTGGTCCATCAGGCCATGAAAAATCGACCCATTCGTACTGGTAGGCTGATATGATCAGCCTTAATCGTACTGAATGGAAGGATATAACTCAACGGACCATGTACTGTTCGGACTGGTCTCATCAGTTCATGAAAAATGACCCATACATACTGCTAGGGTGATACAATAAGCCATCCGTACTGCTTGGAAGGACCAATGACTCTCAAGACTGGTCCATCAGGCCATGAAAAGTCGACCCATACGTATTGATAGGCTGAACTGATAAGCCTTGTCCGTACTGAATGGAAGGATTTAACTCAACAGACCAAGGACCGTCCACACTGGTCCCATCAGTACATGAAAAATGACCCATACGTACTGATATGATGATACGATCAGCCATCCTTACTGCCTGGATGGACCAAGGACTGTCTAGACTGGTTCATCAGGCCATCAAAAATTGACCCATACGTACTAATAGGCTGATATGCTCAGCCTTAACAGTACTGAATTGAAGTATTTAACTCAACGGACCATGGACTGTCAAGACTGGTCCCATCAGTACACGAAAATGACCCATACATATTGATATGATGATACGATCAGCCATTCGTACTGCCTGGATGGACCAAGGACTGTCCAGACAGGTCCATCAGGCCATGAAAAATTGACCCATACGTACTGATAATATGATATGAACAGCCTTAACCATACTGAATGGAAGGATTTAACTTAACGGCCATGGACAGTCCAGACTGGTCCCATCAGTACCGGAAAGATGACCAATTCGTACTGATAGGCTGATACAATCAGCCATCCGTACTGCCTGGAAGGACCAAGGAGTACTGTCCAAACTGGTCCATTAGGCCATGAAAAATTGACCCATACATACTGATAGGCTCATATGATCAGCCTTATCTGTACTAAATGGAAGGATTTAACTCAACAGACCAAGGACCATCCACACTGGTCCCATCAGTACATGGAAAATGACCCATACGTACTGATATGATGATACAATCAGCCATCTGTACTGCCTGGATGGACCAAGGACTGTCCAGACTGGTCCATCAGGCCATGAAAAATAGACCCATACGTACTGATAGGATGATATGATCAGCCATAACCGTATTGTATGGAAGTATTTAACTCAATGGACCATGGACTGTCCAGACTGGTCCCATCAGTACATGAAAAATGACCCATACGTACTAATATGATGATACAATCAGCCATCTGTACTGCCCGGATGGACCAAGGACCGTCCACACTGGTTCAATCAGAACATGAAAAATGACCCATACGTACTGATATGATGATACGATCAGTTATCCGTACTGCCTGGATGGACCAAGGACTGTCCAGACTCGTCCATCAGGCCATGAAAAATTGACCCATACGTACTGATAGGCTGATATGATCAGTCTTAACCGTACTGTATGGAAATATTTAACTCAACGGACCATGGACTGTCCAGACTGGTCCCATCAGTACATGAAATTCACCCCTACGTACTGATAGGCCGATACGATCGGCCATACGTATCGATAGGCTGATACGATCAGCCATCCGTACTGCCTGGATGGACCAATGACTGTCCAGACTGGTCCATCAGGCCATAAAAAAACAACCCCTACAGACTGATAGGCTGATATGCCCAGCCTTAACAGTACTGAATTGAAGTATTTAACTCAACGAACCATGGACTGTCCAGACTGGTTCCATCAGTACATGAAAAATACCCATACGTACTGATATGATGATACGATCAGCCATCCGTAATGGCTGGATGGACCAAGGACCGTCCACACTGGTCCCATCAATACATGAAAAATGACCCATACATACCGATATGATGATACGATCAACCATCTGTACTGCCTGGATGGACCAAGGACTGTCCAGACTGGTCCGTCAGGCCATCAAAAATTGACCCATACGTACTAATGGGCTGATATGCTCAGCCTTAACAGTACTGAATTGAAGTATTTAACTCAATGGACCATGGACTGTCAAGACTGGTCCCATCAGTACATGAAAAATGACCCATACGTACTGATATGATGATACGATCAGCCATCTGTACTGCCTAGATGGACCAAGGACCGTCCACACTGGTCCCATCAGAACATGAAAAATGACCCATGTGTACTGATATGATGATACAATCAGCCAATCGTACTGCCTGGATGGACGAAAGAACGTCACACTTGTCCCAACATTACATGAAAAATGTCCCATAAGTACTGATATGATGATACGATCAGCCATCCGTACTGCCTGGACGGACCAAGGACTGTCCAGACTGGTCCATCAGGCCATGAAAAGTCGACCCATACGTAATGATAGGCTGAACTGATCAGCCTTGTCCGTACTGAATGGAAGGATTTAACTCAACAGACCAAGGACCGTCCACACTGGTCTCATCAGTACATGAAAAATGACCCATACGTACTGATATGATGATACGATCAACCATCCGTACTGCCTGGATGGACCAAGGACTGTCCAGACTGGTCCATCAGGCCATGAAAAATTGACCCATATTTACTGATAGGCTGATATGCTCAGCCTTAACAGTACTGAATTGAAGTATTTAACTCAACGGACCATGGACTGTAAGGACTAGTCCCATCAGTACATGAAAAATGACCCATACGTACTTATATGATGATACGATCAGCCATCCGTACTGCCTGGACGGACGAAAGAACGTCCACACGTGTCCCAACAGTACATGAAAAATATCCCATATGTACTGATATGATGATACGATCAGCCATCCGTACTGCCTGGACGGACCAAGGACTGTCCAGACTGGTCCATCAGGCCATCAAAAATCGACCCATTCGTACTGGTAGGCTGATATGATCAGCCTTAATCGTACTGAATGGAAGGATATAACTCAACGGACCATGTACTGTTCAGACTGGTCCCATCAGTTCATGAAAAATGACCCATACATACTGCTAGGCTGATACAATCAGCCATCCGTACTGCTTGGAAGGACCAATGACTGTCCAGACTGGTCCATCAGGCCATGAAAAGTCGACCCATACGTATTGATAGGCTGAACTGATCAGCCTTGTCCGTACTGAATGGAAGGATTTAACTCAACAGACCAAGCACCGTCCACACTGGTCCCATCAGTACATGAAAAATGACCCATACGTACTAATATGATGATACGATCAGCTATCCTTACTACCTGGATGGACCAAGGACTGTCCAGACTGGTCCATCAAGCCATCAAAAATTGACCCATACGTAATAATAGCCTGATATGCTCAGCCTTAACAGTACTGAATTGAAGTATTTAACTCAACGGACCATGGACTGTCAAGACTGGTCCCATGAGTACATGAAAAATGACCCATACGTACTGATATGATGATACGATCGGCCATCCGTACTGCCTGGATGGACCAAGGACCGTCCACACTGGTCCCATCAGAACATGAAAAATGACCCATACGTACTGATATGTTGATTCGATCAGCCATCCGTACTGCCTGGATGGACGAAAGAACTTCCACACTTGTCCCAACAGTACATGACAAATATCCCATACGTACTGATATGATGATACGATCATCCATCCGTACTGCCTGGACGGACCAAGGACTGTCCAGACTGGTCCATCAGGCCATGAAAAAT
>MU107050.1:42560-53159 GCA_012274485.2 Sinapis alba | reverse complement strand
GTAAGAAGCTTGATTTGGAACCATTATTCAGTGGATAGTATCCATGAATTTTAATAAATCCCATAAGAGGTATGTTAAAGAAGTTATTCCACTTTCTAATTAGGATATCCATGTTTAGCCTGTTTGGACATATGGCAAGTTCTTCAAGCTTGTAATCAAACCAGGATGAATCACTATGTAAGAAGCTTGATTTGGAACCATTAATCAGTGGAGAGTCTTTCATGAAGTAGGATAAATCTCATAGGAGTTATGTTGAAGAAGTTATTCCACTTTCTAATCAGGATATCCATGTTTAGACTGTTTGGACATATGGCATATTCTTCAAGCTTCTAATCAACCAAGGATGAATCACTATGTAAGAAGCTTGATTTGGAACCATTAATCAGTGGAGAGTGTCCATGAAGTTGAATAAATCCCATAGGAGGTATGTTAAAGAAGTTATTCCACTTTATAATCAGGATATCCATGTTTAGACGGTTTGGACATATGAAAAGTTCTTCAATCTTCTAATCAAACCAGGATGAATAACTATGTAAGAAGCTTGATTTGGAACCATTAATCAGTGGAGAGTCTTTCATGAAGTTGGACAAATCTCATAGGAGTTATGTTGAAGAAGTTATTCCACTTTTTAATCAGTATATCCATGTTTAGACTGTTTGGACATATGGCAAGTTCTTCAAGCTTCTAATCAAACCAGGAAGAACCACTATGTAAGAAGCTTTATTTGGAACCATTAATCAGTGGAAAGTGTCCATGAAGTTGAATAAATCCCATAGGAGTTATGTTGAAGAAGTTATTTCACTTTCTAATCAGGATATCTATGTTTAGACTGTTTGGACATATGGCAAGCTCTTCAAGCTTGTAATCAAACCATGATGAATCACTATGTAAGAAGCTTGATTTGGAACCATTAATCAGTGGAGAGTCTTTCATGAAGTTGGATAAATCTCATAGGAGTTATGTTGAAGAAGTTATTTCACTTTCTAATCAAGATATCCATGTTTAGCTTGTTTGGACATATGGCAAGTTCTTCAAGCTTCTAATCAAAACATGATGAATCACTATGTAAGAAGCTTTATTTGGAACCATTAATCAAGGGAGAGTTTTTCATGAAGTTAGATAAATCTCATAGGAGTTATGTTGTAGAAGTTATTCCATTTTCTAATCAGGATATCCATGTTTAGACTGTTTGGACATATGGCAAATTCTCCAAACTTCTAATCAAGCCAAGATGAATCACTATGTAAGAAGCTTGATTTGGAACCATTAATCAGGGAGAGTGTACATGAAGTTGAATAAATCCCATAGGAGGTATGTTAAAGAAGTTATTCCACTTTCTAATCAGGATATCCATGTTTAGCATGTTTGGACATATGGCAAGTTCTTCAAGCTTCTAAGCAAACCATGATGAATTACTATGTAAGAAGCTTGATTTGGAACCATTAATCAGTGGAGCGTCTTTCATGAAGTTGGATAAATCTCATAGGAGTTATGTTGAAGAAGTTATTCCACTTTCTAATCAGGATATCCATGTTTAGACTGTTTGGACATATGGCAAATTCTTCAAGCTTCTAATCAAACCAGGATGACTCACTATGTAAGAAGCTTGATTTGGAACCATTAATCAGTGGAGAGTGTCCCTGAAGTTGAATAAATCCCATAGGAGGTATGTTAAAGAAGTTATTGCACTTTCTAATCAGGATATCCATGTTTAGCATGTTTGGTCAGATGACAAGTTATTCAAGCTTCTAATCAAACCAGGATGAATCACTATGTAAGAAGCTTGATTTTGAACCATTAATCAGTGGATAGTCTTTCATGAAGTTGGATAAATCTCATAGGAGTTATGTTGAAGAAGTTATTCCACTTTATAATCATGATATCTATATTTAGACTGTTTGGACATATGGCAAGTTCTTCAAGCTTCTAATCAAACCAGGATGAATCACTATATAAGAAGCTTGATTTGGAACCATTAATCAGCGGAGAGTCTTTCATGAAGTTGGATAAATCTCATAGGAGTTATGTTGAAGAAGTTATTCCACTTTCTAATCAGGATATCCATGTTTAGACTGTTTGGACATATGGCAAGTTCTTCAAGCTTCTAATCAAACCAGGATGAATCACTATATAAGAAGCTTGATTTGGAACCATTAATCAGCGGAGAGTCTTTCATGAAGTTGGATAAATCTCATAGGAGTTATGTTGAAGAAGTTATTCCACTTTCTAATCAGGATATCCATGTTTAGACTGTTTGGACATATGGCAAGTTCTTCAAGCTTTTAATCAAATCAGGATGAGTCACTATATAATAAGATTTATTTGGAACCATTACTCAGTGGAGAGTGTCCATGAAGTTAAATAAATCCCATAGGAGGTATGTTAAAGAAGTTATTCCACTTTCTAATTAGTATATCCATGTTTAGCCTATTTGGACATTTGGCAAGTTCTTCGAGCTTCTAATCAAACCAGGATGAATCACTATGTAAGAAGCTTGATTTGGAACCATTATTCAGTGGATAGTATCCATGAATTTTAATAAATCCCATAAGAGGTAAAAAACGCATTTTAAAATAGAATTGAAGCTTTAGATAAGAAATGGTCTATTGAAAATATACTAGTATGTTAAAGAAGTTATTCCACTTTCTAATCAGGATATCCATGTTTAGCCTGTTTGGACATATGGCAAGTTCTTCAAGCTTGTAATCAAACCAGGATGAATCACTATGTAAGAAGCTTGATTTATAATCATTAATCAGTGGAGAGTCTTTAATGAAGTTGGATAAATCTCATAGGAGTTATGTTGAAGAAGTTATTCCACTTTCTAATCAGGATATCCATGTTTAGCATTGATGAATCCTTTATGATGGGATCCTTTTTGTCCATGATTCTATGAAGGATGATCTGATGGTTTGAGAGAGAAAGGGGTTGAATTCAGATGGAAATGGATAGATTGGATGATCTTCAGAAATGATCTATGGGCTGATCAGATCTTGTGTAGATTTGTCTAGATCAAGAGAATGAACTCTGTTTGTGATCAAAGACAAGTTTGCAATCAGAGAATGAACTCTTTAGCAATCAGTGTTCATAGATGAACAAGGGATTCACAGATTTTGAGAGAATATTTTTGATAAAAGAGTGAATAACTGTTTCTGAAACAAAAGGAGAGTTTAAGTAACAAAAGAAGAAAAATGAAAAGTCCAAAAGACAATAAAATTTCGAAAATGAAGAAAATAAATAGGAAAATATGTTATGCAAGTCCAAAGACTGAATAATTGAAGAATTGACTTGGTTTGGCTTGATTTCCAATTTGATTTGGGTCTGGTTCAGAATAAACCAAAGCAGCAATTGATTTCTTCAGCCTTTTGGTTTGTGATCTTGTAACTGGACCCTTAGACAAAAATAATGGGTTTTTGTCTTCACTTATTTGGGCTGAGAAAGAGATGTCTGATCCATGAGAAAGAGAGGGCTGAATTTTATCACCATCAGTTGAGCCCATCATGCCTTGATCCACCTTCTGGTTCAGCTCATCGAACTCCTCTTCAGTGTCACTCTCATTCAGCTCCATTCCAGCTACTGGTTCAGTCATGGTTGCATCATCCCCTCCTCCTTTAAAAGGATTTGTCCTCAAATCTGGTTCATCTGCACAAAAAGGGATCAAGTCAGCAACATTGAATGTAGAGCTAACAGCATACTTACCTTGAAGATCAACTTTGTAAGCATTGTTGTTGATGCGCTCCAAAACTTTGAAGGGTCCATCTGTTCTTGGTAAGAGTTTAGACTTTCTTTCAGCAGGAAACCTATCCTTTCTCAAGTAAATTGACACCAAATCTCCTGGTTCTAGTATCAACTCACGTCTCTTCTTGTTGGCATGCTTCTCATACTCCTTAGTCCTTTCTTCAATGTTCTTTTTAACCTGTTGATGCAAAGAAACCACATACTCGGCCTTGGCCTTTCCATCAAGGTTAGTCTGCTCATTAAGAGGTAAAGGCAACAAATCCAAAGGAGTCAAAGGACTAAACCCATAAACAATCTGAAAGGGAGAATACTTTGTAGCCCTATGCACTGAATGATTGTAAGCAAACTCAACATGTGGCAAACAATCTTCCCAAGACTTAATGTTTTTCTTAACCACAGATCTCAATAGAGCAGATAAAGTCCTATTGACTACTTCAGTTTGCCCATCAGTTTGTGGATGACAAGTAGTTGAGAACAACAGTTTAGTTCCTAATCTAGACCATAGAGTCTTCCAAAAGTAGCTAAGAAACTTAGTATCTCTATCAGACACAATGGTTCTAGGCATTCCATGTAAACGCACAACCTCTCTAAAGAAAAGATCAGCAACATTCACAGCACTATCAGTCTTGTTGCAAGCAATGAAATGAGCCATTTTAGAGAACCTATCCACCACAACAAAGATAGAATCTCTACCTCTCCTAGTCCTAGGCAGTCCTAGCACAAAGTCCATTGAGAGATCAACCCATGGTGCATTAGGAATAGGGAGAGGGGTATACAAACCTTGAGGCCGATTCTTGGCTTTTGCTTGAGTACAAACTATACACCTGCTGCAATGCTTCTCCACATCCTTTCTCATGCTTGGCATATCTAGGATGTTCTCTGCTCCTCATAATTGGTTCCTCTTGCCTCTTTGGTCGTGCCTTTTCCTGCACAAAATCAAAATGATTAAAAACCAATCTTTCTTTTCTTAACAAATTTTGTCTTTTTTCCAGCAAACTCTTTGTGGAAGAACTGAATTGATCATGATGTGTGCTCCTCCTGTTAAGCTTTTCCAGTGACCTCCTAGATGGTATACTTTCCTGCACATAACCAGACTCATCAATAACATATGAATCTCTTTTTCTCATAGATTTTTCTCTTCTTTCCAAGGCTGTTTTTGTAGCAGAGTCAAACATGTTGGAATCTAACTCCTTTTCAGGATGTCTCTTTCTGCCATTGCTTCCTCCAGACATAGCTTCCTGTTAAGAAACTCAACAAGAAAATTTAGCACATATATGATAGCCAAAGCCTCACAATTCTCTCAAGTGTTTTCTCTCTGATTTTTTTTTTGTGTGTTTTTTCTGTGAATCCAGTAGCTCAGCAACAAACAAAGATCAAGCTTTAGAGATCAATTCCCCAACCCACAAACAGAAGAAAGAGATAGAAAGATTGCAAGATTTTTGTTTGCAAGAGGCATTACCACCAGGGCTGGATTTCTCTTCAGCCAAGTTGGATTTCTCTTCAACTTTTCAAGATTCTTTTTTTTTCTTTTTTTCTTTTTTTTAGTCTGGTTGGCCCTCTTGCAGATTATACAGATAGAAAGATAAGAACTTTAAGAGAATTACAGAGAAAGAAATCAGATTCCCAAAACAAAGAAGAAGAAATAGAGATTTTCATATGCAAACCCAGTTTTAAGAGTTTCAGAATCAAACCAAGATCAAGAGCCTTCAGATCTGCTCTGATACCACTTGATGAATCCTTTATGATGGGATCCTTTTTGTCCCTGATTCTATGAATGATGATTTGATGGTTTGAGAGAAAGGGGTTGATTTCAGATGGAAATGGATAGATTGGATGATCTTCAGAAATGATCTATGGGCTGATCAGATCTTGTGTAGATTTGTCTAGATCAAGAGAATGAATTCTGTTTGTGATCAAAGACAAGTTTGCAATCAGAGAATGAACTCTTTAGCAATCAGTGTTCATAGATGAACAAGGGATTCACAGATTTTGAGAGAATATTTTTGATAAAAGAGTGAATAATTGTTTCGGAAACAAAAGGAGAGTTTAAGTAACAAAAGAAGAAAAATGAAAAGTCCAAAAGACAATAAAATTTCGAAAATGAAGAAAATAAAAAGGAAAATATCTTATGCAAGTCCAAAGACTGAATAATTGAAGAATTGACTTGGTTTGGCTTGATTTCCAATTTGATTTGGGTCTGGTTCAGAATAAACCAAAACAGCAATTGATTTCTTCAGCCTTTTGGTTTGTGATCTTGTAACTGGACCCTTAAACAAAAAGAATGGGTCTTTGTCTTCACTTATTTGGGCTGAGAAAGAGATGTCTGATCCATGAGAAAGAGAGGGCTGAATTTCATCATCATCAGTTGAGCCCATTATGCCTTGATCCACCTTCTGGTTCAGCTCATCCAACTCCTCTTCAGTATCACTCTCATTCAACTCCATTCCAGCTACTGGTTCAGTCATGGTTGCATCAAGCATGTTTGGACTTATGGCAAGTTCTTCAAGCTTCTAATCAGAACATGATTAATCACTATGTAATAAGCTTGATTTGGAACCATTAATCAGTGAAGAGTGTCCATGAAGTTGGATAAACCTCATAGAAGTTATGTTGAAGAAGTTATTCCACTTTCTAATCAGGATATCCATGTTTAGACTGTTTGGACACATGGCAAGTTCTTCAAGTTTCTAATCAAACCAGGATGAATCACTATGTAAGAAGCTTGATTTGGAACCATTAGTCAGTGGAGAGTCTTTCATGAAGTTGGATAAATATTATAGGAGTTATGTTGAAGAAGTTATTCCACTTTCTAATCAGGATATCCATGTCTAGACTGTTTGGACATATGACAAGTTCTTCAAGCTTCTAATCAAACCAGGATGACTCACTATGTAAGAAGCTTGATCTAGAACCATTAAACAGTGGAGAGTGTCCATGAAGTTGAATAAACCCATAGGAGGTATGTTAAAGAAGTTATTCCACTTTCTAATCAGGATATCCATGTTTAGCCTGTTTGGACATATGGCAAGTTCTTCAAGCTTGTAATCAAACCAGGATGAATCACTATGTAAGAAGCTTGATTTGGAACCATTAATAAGTGGAGAGTCTTTCATGAAGTTGGATAAATCTCATAGGAGTTATGTTGAAGAAGTTATTTCACTTTCTAATCAGGATATCCATGTTTAGCCTGTTTGGACATATGCCAAGTTCTTTAAGCTTCTAATCAAACCAGGATGAATCACTATGTAAGAAGCTTGATTTGGAACCATTAATCAGTGGAGAGTATTTCATGAAGTTAGATAAATCTCATAGGAGTTATGTTGAAGAAGTTATTCCACTTTCTAATCAGGATATCCATGTTTAGACTGTTTGGACATATGGCAAATTCTTCAAGCTTCTAATCAAACCAGGATGACTCACTATGTAAGAAGCTTGATTTGGAACCATTAATCAGTGGAGAGTGTCCATGAAGTTGAATAAATCCCATAGGAGGTATGTTAAAGAAGTTATTGCACTTTCTAATCAAGATATCCATGTTTAGCCTGTTTGGTCAGATGGCAAGTTATTCAAGCTTCTAATCAAACCATGATGAATCACAATGTAAGAAGCTTGATTTGGATCCATTAATCAGTGTAGAGTCTTTCATGAAGTTGGAAAAATCTCATAGGAGTTATTTTGAAGAAGTTATTCCACTTTCTAATCATGATATACATGTTTAGACTGTTTGGACATATGGCAAGTTCTTCAAGCTTCTAATCAAACCAGGATGAATCACTATAAAAGAAGCTTGATTTTGAACCATTAATCAGTAGAGATTCTTTCATGAAGTTGAATAAATCCCATGGGAGGTATGTTAAAGAAGTTATTACACTTTCTAATCATGATATCCATGTTTAGCCTGTTTGGACATATGGCAAGTTCTTCAAGCTTATAATCAAACCAGAATGAATCACTATGTAAGAAGCTTGATTTGGAACCATTAATCAGTGGAGAGTCTTTCATGAAGTCGGATAAATCACATAGGAGTTATGTTGAAGAAGTTATTCCATTTTCTAATCAGGGTATCCATGTTTAGACTGTTTGGACATATGGCAAGTTCTTTAAGTTTCTAATCAAACCAGGATGAATCACTATGTAAGAAGCTTGATTTGGAACCATTAGTCAGTGGAGAGTCTTTCATAAAGTTGGATAAATCTAATAGGAGTTATGTTGAAGAAGTTATTTCACTTTCTAATCAGGATATCCATGTTTAGACTGTTTGGACATATGGCAAGTTCTTCAAGCTTTTAATCAAATCAGGATGAGTCATTATATAAGAAGCTTGATTTGGAGCCATTACTCAGTGGAGAGTGTCCATGAAGTTGAATAAATCCCATAAGAAGTATGTTAAAGAAGTTATTCCACTTTCTAATTAGGATATCCATGTTTAGCCTGTTTGGACATATGACAAGTTCTTCAAGCTTCTAATCAAACCATGATGAATCACTATGTAAGAAGGTTGATTTGGAACCATTAATAAGTGGAGAGTCTTTCATGAAGTTGGATAAATCTCATAGGAGGTATGTTAAAGAAGTTATTGCACTTTGTAATAAAGATATCCATGTTTAGCCTGTTTGGTCATATGACAAGTTCTTCAAGCTTGTAATCAAACCAGGAGGAATCACTATGTAAGAAGGTTGATTTGGAACCATTAATAAGTGGAGAGTCTTTCATGAAGTTGGATAAATCTCATAGGAGGTATGTTGAAGAAGTTATTCCACTTTTTAATCAGGATATCCATGTTTAGCATGTTTGGACATATGGCAAGTTCTTCAAGCTTCTAATCAGAACAGGATGAATCACTATGTAATAAGCTTGATTTGGAACCATTAATCAGTGGAGAGTGTCCATGAAGTTGGATAAATCTCATAGGAGTTATGTTGAAGAAGTTATTCCACTTTCTAATCAGGATATCCATGTTTAGACTTTTTGGACCTATGGCAAGTTCTTCAAGTTTCTAATCAAACCAGGATGAATCACTATGTAAGAAGCTTGATTTGGAACCATTAGTCAGTGGAGAGTCTTTCATGAAGTTGGATAAATATTATAGGAGTTATGTTGAAGGAGTTATTCCACTTTCTAATCAGGATATCCATGTCTAGACTGTTTGGACATATGGCAAGTTCTTCAAGCTTCTAATCAAACCAGGATGACTCACTATGTAGGAAACTTGATCTGGAACCATTAATAAGTGGAGAGTGTCCATGAAGTTGAATAAATCCCATAGGAGGTATATTAAAGAAGTTATTTCACTTTCTAATCAGGATATCCATGTTTAGCCTGTTTGGTCAGATGGCAAGTTATTCAAGCTTCTAATCAAACCAGGATGAATCACTATGTAAGAAACTTGATTTTGAACCATTAATCAGTGGAGAGTCTTTCATGAAGTTAGATAAATCTCATAGGAGTTATATTGAAGAAGTTATTCCATTTTCTAATCAGGATATCCATTTTTAGCATGTTTGGACATATGGCAAGTTCTTCAAGCTTCTTATCAGAACAGGATGAATCACTATGTAAGAAGCTTGATTTGGAACTATTAATTAGTGGAGAGTTTTTCATGAAGTTGGACAAATCTCATAGTAGTTATGTTGAAGAAGTTATTACACTTTCTAATCAGTATATCCATGTTTAGACTGTTTGGACATATGGCAAGCTCTTCAAGCTTCTAATCAAACAAGGATAACTCACTATGTAAGAAGCTTGATTTGGAACCATTAATCAGTGGAGAGTGTCCATGAAGTTGAATAAACCCATAGGAGGTATGTTAAAGAAGTTATTCCACTTTCTAATCAGGATATCCATGTTTAGCCTGTTTGGACATATGGCAATTTCTTCAAGCTTGCAATCAAACCAGGATGAATCACTATGTAAGAAGCTTGATTTGGAACCATTAATCAGTGGAGAGTCTTTAATGAAGTTGGATAAATCTCATAGGAGTTATGTTGAAGAAGTTATTCCACTTTCTAATCAGGATATCCATGTTTAGCATGTTTGGACATATGGCAAGTTCTTCAAGCTTCTAATCAGAACAGGATGAATCACTATGTAATAAGCTTGATTTGGAACCATTAGTCAGTGGAGAGTCTTTCATGAAGTTGGATAAATCTTATAGGAGTTATGTTGAAGAAGTTATTCTACTTTCTAATCAGGATATCCATGTCTAGATTGTTTGGACATATGGCAAGTTCTTCAAGCTTGTAACCAAACCAGGATGACTCACTATGTAAGAAGCTTGATCTAGAACCATTATTCAGTGGAGAGTGTCCATGAAGTTGAATAAATACCATAGGAGGTTTGTTAAAGAAGTTATAGCACTTTCTAATCAGGATATCCATGTTTCGCATGTTTGGTCAGATGGCAAGTTATTAAAGCTTCTAATCAAACCTGGATGAATCACTATGTAAGAAGCTTGATTTTGAAACATTAATCAGTGGAGAGTCTTTCATGAAGTTGGATAAATCTCATAGGAGTTATGTTGAAGAAGTTATTCCACTTTATAATCACGATATCCATGTTTAGACTGTTTGGACATATGGCAACTTCTTCAAGCTTCTAATCAAACCAGGATGAATAACTATGTAAGAAGCTTGATTTGGAACCATTAATCTGTGGAGAGCCTTTCATGAAGTTGGATAAATCTAATAGGAGTTATGTTGAAGAAGTTATTCCACTTTCTAATCAGGATATCCATGTTTAGACTGTTTGGACATATGGCAAGTTCTTCAAGCTTTTAATCAAATCAGGATGAGTCATTATATAAGAAGCTTGATTTGGAGCCATTACTCAGTGGAGAGTGTCCATGAAGTTGAATAAATCCCA
>MU107049.1:17744-69878 GCA_012274485.2 Sinapis alba | reverse complement strand
TTTTTTTTTTTTTTTTTTTTTTTTTTTTTTTTTTTTTTTTTTTATGACCGTTGGGAGTAAAAAGATAAGATAAAAATTAACCGTAAGTTATCATCAAGCAATTATAAAATTATCAGTTTAAACATATATATTAATATAGGTGCATCCCAAATATATTTATATATGTACAAGTTAACAATTAAATATGTTTAGTTATATATGGTGATAAAATTATCTATCAGGTTTTAAGTGAAAATATTAAGATGATCAGATTTATAAAATAATAAATTATGATAACAGAGTCATATTTTATAAAACAACAAAATAAATGTTTAGGCGGTATACCGGTCATTATGGTGTTTTTAGCAACCATTATAAAATTAACAATAAATTGGGGCGGCAGTGCCGCACTCCGGTAATCATAAATGTAATAAATAAATGGAGGCCCCACTCCGAACATAATAATCAGAAGAAAAGATTTTAATTGTAGAGTAATCGTGCTGATAACGTGTTATAATTATAATATATTGTTATATTTCATATTATATTTACATATATATATTTATCATTTGTATAGCTTTTATAAAAATGTTACGTATGTGAAAGAATAACAAAAGAAAATATACCAACTATAGAAGATAGATAGCTATATTATTGTTCGAGAAGGGGCACCTTACAAATGAACCGAAACGTTCAATTTATAGCAAAGTTGTGAGACAGATTTTACTATTGAACATTAATAATGTGGGATCCATTTTGAAGACAATACGTAAAGTATTGACTTTTGTAACATAAATCATATTTTTCAGTTTAAGGCTTGCCGAGAAGAAAAAAGACTTTAATATTTTGAGAGACCATGCAAGTAACTATCAAATCTCCACGAAAAATATTTAATTTTCATTATTCAACATTCTCTACACTGGATATTAACTTGGTATATATATAATGATCTATTCAGTCCATCTGAAATTAAAATCTATATAGCATGAGATATAAATGTTGAATAGTATTTACTGAAGTAAACACCTTTCAGTTGTAAATAAATTTACACTAATACGATTGAAATAAACTAAGAGAAAACTAATATTATATATTAATATTTTATTATATTTAGCAAACAGCAAATCAATCCCAATTAGAACTAGGAGTTTTCATGCATCCAGCCAAAAAAATATTTTTAAATATAATTTTATTTTATTTTAAGAAAATATTTTAGTTTATATTTTGATATTATTACTTTTATATTTTAACTTCACATGTTTGAAAAAATAGAATATAAATATATTTTTGTATTGTTTTTATTTTGATTTGGTTTAACTATTTCAGTTTGATTTTATTTAAATTTTAGTAAAGTTAAAATTATATTTTATAAAAAGATTTTATATGAAATTGTTTTAATGATTATTTAGTTAAACTGTATCTGTTCATTAGGTTAATTAAAATATTGTATTTTATCAATTTAACATATTTTAATTAAAACAAACAAAAATTTAAAATTTATTAGAATTTAAATATTTAAATCAAATATATTTAAAATTAATAAATAAGAGAGGAGTGGGTAGTACCATAACGCCTCCGGCGCGGGAACTAAACCGGTTTTGGACTGGTTGGTTCCGGTTTTGGTTAAGTTTATTAGCAGCAAGGATTGGGCGGCGAGGGAGTCAGCGGTGGAGGCGTTAGAGTAAATTTATAAGTATACTTTCAAAACAATTGTGATGAAAAAAAAATATATAGATATTAAAAAAATGTAGGCCCTTTATATATATTTTTAACATAAATAACATATATTTTTAAAAATATATATATAGATATAAAAAAAATTGCACTAGACAACAAAAGGAGAATCTTCTAAAGCCATGCACAGCCGGTCATACCCAACAGCCGGTCCTGCACATGGCTTTGGTGGATTGAGGTGTAGCTCAAGGGTTGCACCATGCAGTGAAGATGGTGATGATTCTTGTGATCAAGAATGGTAAAGATGATGTTGATGACAGTAGGAAAGACAGCGAGGAACTGTTGGTTGCACACAGGGACCAGAAACACAGCCAGTGAAATGGCTGTGCACGACTCTATGCATACAACACTAGAGAGAACCAACCACCAGGTAAAACCATATTTTATTTGATTTCCTTAGTGATTAGCTTAAACTAGTTCATGATTTTAAAGGTTTGCTTTGTTTGTATATTCAGGTTATATACTTGAAGTAAAACATAGAATGCACTTGAGTGATTCAATCTTTTGGGGAAGCAGGTGATGTGAGGATTGAAAACACAATAGAAACTGACCAGACGCTGAAAATGGAAAAGCCAAATCTCAGATTCGATTATAACTTTCTTAAACGTCGCTAAACAATTGTAGTCAGAATCTTCTCACAACAAAGTCATGACTATAACTTTCTTGATTAGCATAGTTCTAATGTAAAGCAATAATATAACTAGGAGTAGAAATAATAAAAAAGTCTATTAAGCTATAATAGATGAGATGATCAACTCTCCTGAAACAGAGCCAACTCTTGAAGAAGCTTAGCAAGCTTCCTTGCATTCTCTTCCTTTATGTTTGCAGGAACCTTCTCTTCATACCAACTCACACCCATTATCTTCTCCAACTTCTCCTTTTGGTTTTCTATTATTGCCATCTTGTTTCTCATTTTCTCACGTTCAGCTTCTGGGTCTATAGCTGCTCCATCCACTTTGAGATACACTTTGAGGTTCTCATTCACCGTCTCAACAACAGCAGTTCCAGCTTGACCTGCTTTGTCTTCTCCCTTCAACACAACCTCAAAAGATGAGAGATTTGCAAGAGTTCTGATCTCTGGCTCATGAGACTGCACAATCTCCAGTGTTGATGCGTTTCCACACAGAGCAAACGCATGTAACTTTTCATTCCTCTGTCTCTCCATTGACTCCCCAGCTCTCAGTGTCCTAAGAGTCTTCACGGTCGCCATAACCATCTCCATTTCAGCTTCCACCTTCTCGTTTTTCCACTCCTCTATGGGAGACGGGTATTCACATATCATGATAGATACCGGCCGTTCAAAATCCTGCGGTGAAGGCAACCTTTGCCACAGCTCTTCCGTAACAAAAGGCATAAACGGATGCAGCAGTCTCAAGCCAGTCTCGAGACACACCCATAGAGCATCTTGTGCGTGTGCCCTATCAGGGTTTTCAGCAGAAAAGCAAGGCTTGATTGCTTCAATGAACACATCACAAAACTGATACTGCCACCAAGAGTAAACAGTGTTGGCTGCATCAGCTAACTCAAAAGCATTCAACGAATCCACAGTCTTTGTCACTGCCTTGTTCAACACGGAAAGAATCCATTTACAGCTAAAAGGCATGGTTTCAGGGCAAAGAGTTTTCACAGGAGGTGTATAATCATCTCCAAGCTTCATCATTGCAAACCTGACAGCGTTCCACAGTTTATTACACCATTGGCGATAACAAACAACTCTTTGGACATCCATGTTTATGTTATAAGACTGAGCAGTGTAAGAAACCAAAGCAAACCGAAGAGCATCAGCTCCACACTCGGGGATACCATTAGGAAAATCCTTCACTTGTCCCTCCTTAGCAACAACAAGCTCCTTGGGATCCAAGTTACCTTTCTCTAACCTGGTCTGAAGACCAGCTAGAGACTCACCGTTAATGACTTCAAGTGGATCAATGCCATTTCCAAGAGACTTTGACATCTTGCGCCCATGTGCATCACGTACCATAGGATGCAGATAAACTTTGCTAAAAGGAACAACCCCATCACTCAGTTTCATAGCCAACATAACCATGCGAGCCACCCAGAAGAAAAGAATGTCAAGACCAGTCTCAAGAACAGAACCTGGATAGAAAGCTTTGAGCTCCTCTGTCTGGTCTGGCCATCCGAGAACAGATAAAGGAAAAAGCCCTGAGGAAAACCATGTATCAAGCACATCAGGATCTTGAGAGAGATCCAACAACTTCTTCCCAGCAAATTTAAGTGCAGCCTCTTCTCTAGCTTCTTCCTCGTTTCTAGCAACAACCCAATGGTCAATGTAAGTACCAAACTTCTTAAGCTGGTCTTCTTCAAGAGTCACGTACCAAGCAGGGATTCTATGACCCCACAGAATCTGCCTAGAGATGCACCAGTCATGCATGTTCTCTAGCCATCTTCTCCAATCTGCTGAGTACTGCTTTGGTATAATCTCGAGTCTACCGTTATAAGCAGCATCAAGTGCCTCCTCTCCCATTGTGCTGCACCTCACATACCACTGAGGCTTCAACATAGGCTCAACAACATCACCGCTCCTTGAGCAAACCCCAATCCTCATGTCCTTATCTTCCACACCTCTCAACAGTCCTCTGCTACGCAGAGCTTCCACAACAGCTTCACGAGCCGCATAGCGTTGCATCCCTGTGAACTCAGACCCACCAATCTTGTTGATCTTACCATCATTGGTGAAGATGTTTATAGCCTCCAGATGGTGAAGCTTCCCAAGCTCGTAGTCCTTTTGTTCATGTGCTGGAGTAATCTTAACACAACCAGTACCAAGCTCCGGGTCAACAAGGTCTGCATCGCAGACGATTGGTAGCTTCCTTCCATTGAATGGATGCACAGCAAACTTTCCATGAAGATGCTTGTATCTTGCATCATCAGGATGAACAGCAACGGCGGTATCACCGAGCATTATCTCCACTCTAGTAGTTGCAACAACAACTTCTCCTGATCCGTCCTCTAGAGGGTAAGCAAATGAAGTCATCAGACCAAACTCTACAGGCTTCTCATAACCAGGAACGTTTCTTAACGTTCTTCCTTTGATTTCAACATAATCAATCTCTTCATCAGATCTAGCTGTTCTTGAGAAACAGTCCCAGTTAACAAGCTGGTCACCTCTGTATATAACACCTTCCTTGTGTAACCTCACAAAGGCCTCAACCACGGCCTTTGATCTCTCCTCGTCCATTGTGAAACACTCACGAGACCAATCAAGAGACGATCCCAAACGTCTCAGCTGTGTCTTTATCGTACCACTGTACTTGTGTGTCCACTTCCAGGCTTCTTTCAAGAACTCCTCACGACCAATATCATGACTGGTCTTCCCTGTCTCACGCATGAGATGCTTGTCGACCACGTCTTGTGTAGCTATACCTGCATGGTCAAAACCAGGAAGCCATAACGCGTTGTAACCAGACATTCTTTTCCAACGTATGAGTGTGTCCTGGACTGCACATGTCAGCGCGTGACCAATGTGTAAGACTCCTGTAACGTTGGGAGGAGGAAGAAGAATCACAAACTTTGGTTTGGTACTCTTTGCATCGGCTTTGAAAAACCCAGATCTCTCCCACCATTCATACCATCTGTTGAACAGAGAGTACAGAGTAGGGTTTAGAGAGAGTAACTTACAATGTTTTTGCAAAATAATAATAATAATAATAACTTACGATGTCTCAACAGCAGAAGGGTTGTACTGCTTGGCCATTTCTGAAGACAACCTTTTCTTCTCACCAAGAGGAGTTTCTGAAGGTGTCTCTTCGTCTTTGTTGATCTTCTTGTCGGCTAGTGTTTTGGGTTTTGCCGACTTAACTTGGCCGAGCTTTGCTTTCTCAAAAGCCTTTTGCCTCTTCATCTCTTTTTCCAGAGCCTTCTTTTCTTTCTTCAGTTCCCTCTCCATCTCCGTTACAGTCTTCTTCTCCGTTTCAGTCATGACAGATTTTATGTGAAAAAATGGGAATATATATATATATATCAAAGAATATAGTAAAATGTAAAATATAGATTGTTTTTCTTTTGAGCAAAGAGAAGGAAACAATCTATATTTTCCAGAAAAATTATAGATTGTTATCTATTGGGTATATAAAACGGAAAGTAGAAATTGTTATTCATTGGGAATATGGAAAGTATAATCAATTCTGTAAAGAAACTTACAAGCTTGGCAAGTTAATATTTTATTTACTGCACCAAATCTCTTACATTCATGCTCTAAATAATTTTCTAAGCCTAAAGATTTTTTTCTTTTTGCTGTAGAGAGCAAAATATTTAAAACATTAATATACTGGCTTTATAAATATACAAGTAAAATATCAAGGTTCTTTTCAAACTTAGCAATTAAAATCGTATAACATTAAAATCAACATTGATAATAAATATTTTTTTTAAAGTAGATAATTATGGTATTATAAAAAAATATTATAAAAATATTGTAATAGTTTTACAGTCAATAATTCTATTTAGTTTATGATGATTTACGTTTAACTATATTATTCTGAGCCATTAATGAACTATTAAGTAAACGACGATAATGAAAGGCTTTGACCATAAAATCTATAGGTTTAATTTTACAGGGAAAAAGGCTTTGACCATAAAATCTATAGGTTTAATTTGACAGGGAAAAGTTTATAGGTGCCATAACAAAAGAAAAAGAAATGTAAAATATGGGAAATTCATTGTGTTTCGAGGATGTGTGCTTTTGAGTTCCATGTGAACAAAACTATGTACGTTCAGATAAAACACACGAGTATGTGTATGAAACACTTTTGTTTCCTGGCTCCTAGTAAAAGTGTCTTCTATTTGCTATAAAACAATATATACACACCAATTTCAAAGGATTTTACACTTTTATTATCATAAAGAAGCAGAGTTAGAAATAAGAAGATTCTTCCAGCTTCTTAGCTCTTTCTCCTGCTCTCTCAGCCTCAGCCTCTGCATTGCCTTCCATGGCATAGCTCTTCTCCTATCACAAGAAACACCAGATGATTCTTCTCATCACCAAAACAAAAAAAAAACATTGACACAAGATGAAAGTATCATGTTATGTTTACCAGCAAACGCCACATGAACGGAACACCATCTCTGACCTTTATCCTCTCTCTGATCACTTCTTTGGCTGCAGAGATCAGAACCAAGAGTGTTCATTGTTATGCTAAACAAGATGAATATTCAATGAAAATGATTTCAAGACTCTATAACAAGCCGCACCAGCGGAGGCTTGGCATGTCTTTAGCAGTAGCTGGCACCACATTTCGTTGAAAACATCTATTTGTTCATCTGACGCCCCAATGATCTGTTTTAAACCATCAAACAGTCTTAAAAAGGAAAAGAATCATTTGTGTTTGATCATTAGAGTTTTTGAGTTAGTAGCTGGAGATTTGTTTTACCTTGTAACCAATGGCGTTAAAATCTGAACCAAGTAGTTCTAGAGCCTGTTTGTAGTTACTCTTTGCGTATTCATACACAGCTTCACAGAGCTGATATGAAAGCAAACAAGACTAACATTGAGGAGTTGTTAAAACAGAAAAGACGGTCAAAGACGGGAAACAAACCTGAATCCCTTTCTGCATCACTTGTTGTTTCTTCTTGTTCATCTTCGATACTCTGCAAGAGCAACACAGTTTCACAACAAATTTGATACCAATCACAAACTGTAGAAGAAAAGAGATTCACACTAACCGGAACTTAAGACCTTCGAGTAGTTCATGAGCTCTTGATGTCTCTCCAACTTTCGCCAATGCCCAAACTATCAATATATCAAGGTGCCACTCCAAATACCAGTTTGCCTTAAATGTTAAAGCACACAAGTGGCCAAGTAACCAAACTTATCATTTGATATATCATCAATAAAACCTATTGAACAGAAAATCGTCCCACTAGTGCATGGGTTACCTGATCAGTCAAGCGAGCTGCAAGGAGTTTGAGACGGTCTTCAAACGATCCATCAAGAGCATCTCTTACATCCAAACGCAATAACAAACCAAGAGCATTGACATAAACCTAAAGAGAGTTGCAGACAGTTGAATACTGGATAGAAGAAGCAAAACCACATATATATATGTATATCCTCAATAGAAAAGAGGATTACTTCAGGAGGAACAGCGTCTTCTTTCTCCAATTCTTTCCAGATGTGAGCGTCATAAATCTCCTCGACTTTACTCATCGATGACCCTCCTTCCAAGTAACAGAGAGCAACATGCCACCAATTATGTGTATACCTAACAGTTTTATACATATATTCTAAATGATAAGAGAACAGCCTGATAATATGTGAGAGCCTTCAGATAAGTAGGAAATGCTTTACATGAAGGATGAGCAAGAAGGCCAGGATTCTGAGACTTCTTTCATGAACTCCACTGCTTCTTTATATCGACAGTCATGATGAAGAACATGACACAGCTGCAACAAAAACATAATAATCATCACATAGTCACTGAGGATAAAGGATGCAAGTGATCTGTGTCTAAATTGTTTGAGATACTCACACAGTGATGTGCCCAGGCGTCTTCTTTGTTTATCTCATAGCCTTTCCTTGAAGCTGCCGCAGCTTCCTCCATTCGACCAAGTTCTAACAACGGGAACGCAAGTATCCCGTGTATGTAACTTTCTTCTTGATTCACAGGTAGAACCTATAAAATATTAAGCAGATGAAATAATAGCCTTAAGACAGTGAGCCAACAAGTCGATGAGAGCTTAAGAACCTGCTGAACAAGACCCAAGAAGGGACCAGGCTGACCCATGTAGAAACTTAAAATCTGAGCTCTCTTGAGAGAGACCAAATCCTTTGGGAACCTTTTAAGTAACTGCAAACCACATTTTAGATTCAAACAAGATACTAAAAAAAAGGACATTAACAAACTAACCTGCATGTGCATTTCAAAGGCCAAGTCGTCATCCCTGTCCTCAGAGACAAGGTAAGTAACAGTCTCGAAAACCGCTTTCTCATAAGGTGTAGATTGTTCCTGTAAAAGAAGGAATTATACTCTCCAAACCGCAAGTAGAATCAGAAGTACAACAAAGACTCACAAGATTGGATGTCGCAGCTTCAACATAGGAACTAGCTCTGGAATGATCAGATGAGGAAAGGTAATGAGCAGCTAAAATGTTGCCCAAGACGCAATCTTTGTCGTGGAGGGGTGCTTCTAGAATCACTTTCTTGTTCCTCCCATAACTAAGAACCTGAAAAAGAATCAAAGAAGAAAATCAATTGTAAAGATCGAAACTTTAAGAACCATAAGCCAGAGAAACACACAGAAGAAGCTAACCCACAAGATCTTAGCTAAAACCCTCATAGAATAAACCTCAATCGCTTTCAATATTCATGAAACAGAGCAGAGATTAGCATTCTGTAACGAAAGAGTGATTATCGAAGAGGTACCTGATGGAAATAGGAGTCAATTGCGTCGATGCAATCATCGGAAGAGGCGTTCACCTCATAACCCCATTGGACATATCTCGGTGTCTTCTCCATTTCAAAAAAAAAACAGAGCTTCTTGTCGCTGAAAGCTCGCAGCTTTCTACAAGAACAGTTTAGTCTTTGTTCTGGGTTTGAAGATGTTTTGAGAGAGAGAATGAAAACTTGAAGGAGACAGCGAGGTTTGTATTGTCCTTTGTCGTCGTTGTCATCAATCATTCAAGACTTCAAGTTAAATATAACACGAGTTTTCGTCTCTTGTGGAGCAGCTGACGTGTTCCCTTTTTTGGTTTCTTCTCGACTTTTGGATAAACAAATTATCCGTTTATAAGTTAGGTGGGATTCTTAAACCGAACCAAACATTAAACCGGTTCAATTTACCGATCATGATTCGATTCAATCAATTTTTGAAGACCAGGATTCCTAATTCCTTTATTTCAAAGCACATTGTTTTTAATACATCATCTTCATTCTTCATACATGCGATGGTAGAGTTCCAAAACTTTCTTTTCTTTTTTGTTAAGATTAGATCCATAATCTCTTTCGAACTCAGAATCAGTCTTTTTTTAAAAAAATATTTGAACTATAAAAAAAAACCAGACTTTAACATTTTGGTAAACAAACTCTTTACCAACACTTTGGTAAGTTCCCAAACTTCAAGAACCTAACAGCTAAACAAAAAGATCTATACTCTCAGTATCAGATTTACATTGCTATAATATTTATAGCAAACAAGATAAAGTTGAATTGACATTGTCATAGTGAGGCACATTGATAAAACCAATGATTTTAGTATGATTTTCAACATTGAAAAAACATTATTTTTTTTCTTTACCTCATGTATCGAATTTATTACGTGTAATTAGTTTCAAACTAATTTTAATAAAACCAAGTGTTAAAAAGTAATCTCATAATGTAAAAGAATGTAGAAATAAATACCAAAGTGGCATGTTTTTATTATAATTTTGGCAAATACAGAGAGAACTTGAAAAAAAATCTCAAAGACAACAAGCATCATTCATACATTGTTTCATATTCCAAACAATGCTTAAACAATGCTTAAAGAAGAAGCATATCACTCAACATTAAACTTCTTCTTTGCGAATGCAATGAACTCTTCGGGGGTAGGCATATGAGGCTTGACAGCTTCATGAGCCCTAAACTTCTCGGCCCACTGGACCAGCCCTGGTGTTGTTTCTTCCCGGAGAAACTTGACGCCAGAAAACGCCTCGATCACAGACACTGGACCCAAAAGGGTCCCGCATGCAAGGTCAAGGAAGCCTATGTTTTCTCCTCCGAAGAACCCTAATCCTTTGCTGGTTTTCTGAAACGCCTCTTCAAGTGTCGCCAAATTCTCCATCAGCTTTCCAGCCGCCGCCGTTCTACCTTCGTCGTCTTGTGCTCCTCCCACCGCTTCTAACGATCCAAAGACCTGTTTCATGCACACACATACGTTAAAGCTCTTTTACTACATAGCCTAGTTTCTCATGTTTAGTTTGGTTTAACCGGGTTTTCAGTTGATGAATACCAACAAATCAACAATGTTCAAGAAATAGCTAGGTGGTTATTAAACATATTATATAACGATTAGTGCATAGGCCTCTACTTAGGGGCCTCACAAACCTTTTTATTTTTAATTGTTTTTTTTTTAATATTTCGTTTATCACTGATTTACACTCTTATGGCCAATTTAGCATATATTTCAATTTTTAGAACACTGAAAACAAATAGTAAAAACAGATTAACCAATAAACCTTGTTAGTTTAGTGAAAGTGTACACTTTTGGTTAAGTAGTTTTTTTATTTAGGAGTTCTAAAGAGAAATAGACACAATTCTTCATTTGTATTAACACAATCATTCATTGAAGAAATGCACTGAAGATATACAATTGTTCATTTGTAATGTTTTATTTTCTGTTTAAGTCATTATTATCGTGATGTAAAACAATAAGTTGGATTTTTATTTATAATAATAAAAGTGAAGTTTTTATTCCTTATATTTGCATTGATCAGAATGATATAGAATCATTTCTTCTCTTTTAAAAAGATTCATCTATTATACTTTATTCTATTTTGGAGACTTCAGTTTTTTTTTTAGAGACCGGATCTCAAACCAAACAGATCTACATTTGAGTATCAAGATCTAAGCTTCTAGTTCAACTTCAAAAATATAAAGTTTCAACTCTGGCAAGTAAAACAGAGCATGTATAAGATGATCAATCCACTAAGAGATCCATTGAGTTTAATCTAGTTTTGTACCTTTTCATCGATGAAGAGAGCCCAGAACCGAGCATTAGCACGTTCGTAGGGATGAGAAGGAAGGATGGAAGGAGCGGAGGACCAAGCTTCATCGACGTACTGAACAATGTTGAGTGACTCACAGATGGAAACATCACCATGAATGAGAACAGGGACTTTCTTGAAGATGGGATTGGACTTGAGAAGGAGTTCACTCTTTGACCTGAGAACATCAGGTTCGTCCAAGTACTCGTACTTGACAGATTTCAAGTGTAGAGCCGCTCGAACCCTAATGGAAAAAGGGCTCGCCCAAGAACCTATCAGCTTCACTGTATCGTTCTGACCCATCTCCTTTTTCTTATGTTGTTATTTGATCTGAAGTGTGATTTCACTTTTGGGGTGAGTGTGTGTAATATATAATAGAGTGAGTTGTTAGACTTGAGAGAGGAAAGTAATAAACAATAGAATTTAGGGTCGTGTTTCTCGTTGGCACGTCACATGGCCAGTGCGTCAAATGTGGTGTTCTTATTAAATATTTTCATTTTTCTAAGACTGACCTGACCTACCAACAAATAGTGATGCCTTAAATGTTTTGATATTATATTTTACTCACCTAGGATTATAATTAGGACTAGAGTTGAATATTATTGACCACTCCAACAAATATTTAGTATTGACCACTCCAACAAAAATAATCATCAACCACATAGCGAATATATGCTTAAGTCTGCCCTGAACTGAATGTAGCTGCAAAACATGGAAGAGGTCATTTTCTGTTATTAAGTCCCATTCCTTACATAGCCGATCAATTAGTGTGGTGACTAAGACAACATGTGGGAGCATCCGACTTTAATCATGTGATGCTAAAACGCTTATTTATATCTGACATGGCTTTGCAACATCAGTTACTCAATTTGTGACGGTCTTAAAAAGTAAATGATGTTACTCTGCATGATGCATCCTTTCCCACAGTTATCACCACCAAAATGTTTACAAAATCACAAGTTGGCCTATCTTCTTAACCAAATAAGCCACTACATAGCAATACTGTAAACCTTTCTTTCTAGTTTTCCTATTTTATTTCCCTCAGAACCAGACAAATCAAGGAGCTTGTACTCTATCACTTTGTGAGAAGATATAGCCCTTACTACAATTTTAGTCACCATAAGCTCTGGACAGACAAACAATTGGTTGGTGAAGAGATGAAACAGAGTAACTGAAGGGATTTAAAATCCTCATCTTGATGATGAAGTTGAGAGATAGCACATGATTATACTATTTTGTAAGAACTGCAAAAAGAACTACTTGACTTTTCTGTCAACTTTTCAAGAGCCTTTCATTGTATATTATATATAGATACATTATAGAACGTTCCATATAAATATACAGAGAGCTAAAACAGTTAGCTCCATAAACTCCCATCTGCTTTCTAAGGAAAAATTCAAGAATCCGGCCAAAAACAATGTTATGTCATCTCATGTTGCAGCAATGGGGCTTTCCGAGTCTCTGCAGCTTATCCCACATGCAAATCATCTGCCGTGGAGACTGATAATGAGCGGTGAGGTAGTCTTCTATGCATCCAAACTGGCAGAACCTGAGGCTGTGAAACGCCTCCACTGGTCTACTCTCGTTGAACTTCTCCACCCACATTCCCATGCTCACATCTTCCATCTTGAATAACTGCAATAACAATGACCCATTTTTGATGTTTCTTAGATTGGTCTCAAACGCTAGCAAGTGAGCAAAAGGTTGACTTACACTTAATCTCTGCTGTTCAAATTCATCAACGATGAACTTAGCTATATCATATGACAAGATGTAACCCGGACCATTTGCATATGGTGGATAATACTCTTCTGGCCATTCCTAATGCAACAAAGTTTGTCACATAACCTTTTTCATGTTACTTGTTCAGCTCTATTGAGCTTCAGATATTATAAAATGTAAATCTTTACCTCATATGTCACAGCCCATTTCCCAGTGCGCAGAGGCTTATGGTAGAAGTTAATGTTTCCAATATAAAGGCTACCTCTTTCCTTAACCTCCTCTGCTTCTTGTATCACAGCATCTACTCTCACAAACGTATCATCATCACATTTCATTATATACTTTGCTGCCACTGTGTTAACCCCATATTCGCAGATGGCAACAGTCTTGAGCACAACAAGGTCATAATGATCCATGTACGGCACTATGACAATATCACCAAAGTACTCGGCTTCTTTCTTTAGATCCACATTGACTTCCTTTCTTGCGTGCTGCAACATGACACAACATAAACAAAGAGTTTAACTCCAATGACTATGTTAAAATGATCTTCTCTTTCAAGACTTAATGCTAACCAATGCCACAAAGAACCGGGCAACAACTCTCGATGATCTGACTAGCTTCTGCTGCATCCATGACTTCCTCACAGCCATTCTCTCTGCAAAATGGGTACCAGCAGAGAGAATACCGATGAACAGCTCCACAGGCTTTTCAGGTAATGCAGGAGCTTTCCACATGCTTTGCATCTCGAGATGCTTCTGCCGAGCAAAGCTTGGGTTTGTGGGAGGTAAAGAGGAAGCATATATTGAATGCACATCAATGTTCCCCTTGACTGCTAGTCCAGTAGCATCCTCTAGAACAAACCCCTGAAAAAACCATTACACCGGTCAATATCAAACCATTCGTTACCTAGCGGTTTCAGACAACAAAAGGAAAAAGAACTCACGGTTCTGTAAGGGAAAGATGTGATATGTCTTCCATCAACACTGATGTGGTAACCTTCCATTCCAGCGCGAAGGGTAAGAACAAAGAGCTTCCCTTCTTCAAAAGGGTATGGCCAATCATGTGTCATCTTCTTCCTCCGTCCCATAAACCTATTCAACCACCATGTCTTCTTTGACTCATCAGAACCATCATCTCTCTTCCACCCTTCACACTTCACCTCCCCATCAACTTCACATAAGGATTTTAAAAAGGGTCAAACCTTCAGTTATTAAATTAATTAAATGAAATTAAAACTATAGACTATAGTATATACCAGACTCTTCATCATCACTAGACTCGTGACCATCACAGCGTAAAGCAGAACCCCACTGCATCCGATAACAAGTGTTCTGCTCTATCACTGGTCTCCCACTCCAATCACCTCTAACCCTCGGGTTGAAATGGAGGATCCGAGGCGGGTCTTCACCCTCCACCGCCTTCAACCCCTGCAACTCCATCATAAACTGCGTCACCATCGCCGTTTTATCGTCACCCTTCTCGGCGTGTGCCCAGTGCGGCGTTGCCACGACGGTTATATGAGATCCCAGCGTTAACCCGCACGGCAAAACCAAGATCCGACTCCGGTTCAAGAACTCGTCTTCGGTAACCGAAACGGTATCCGTACATATCTCCGTCCGGTTTTGAACCGGACTTGGTTTGATGATTAAACCGGAACCGAGCTCGTCCCACATTTTCCTTCCCGCAGAGATCGCATGCTTCACGGTTTCGTGGAAGGTGGAGAGCTCATCGGTGAACCCGCCGCCGTCGAAGAAGCTCTCGTTGGAGAAGATTTCAGAGACGGTTTTGAACTCTCGGTGGATATGACCCACCCGGTTTACCCGACCCGGATCCTTGAAAGGTCGCTGTGGGTATTCTTCTCCGACAATAGCTCGGTTTGCTTCTCTACCAACAACAACCATCTGTCTCGGCAGTGGATCATCAGACCCGGGCCCGGTTCGGAAGATGAAAGGGATCTCGAAGCTCATGCAGAAGAAGTAAAAGAGGAGAAGAGCTAATAGGAACTGAACAAGACCGAACCGAGTATGTGAGGCGGAGTTATCGAGTTTAGTCTTCTTCATTTGGTGAATTCAAAGTTTCAAACACAAAACTCAATGAAGAATGCAAGATTGTTTTTTTTAGTAAGAAGAATGAAAATGTTGCAGGAAAGAGATTCAAACTTTATTCGAAAAAGTTGTTTGATTTGAGTTCCAACTTTAAAGCAAAACTCAGAAGCTTTGAACAGGAAATGATAATTCTGAGCTTTTTGCTAGAGAGGTCGGTAACCGGCATATGAAGATGGAAAGCCAGTTAGTTTTGAAACTACGTCGTTTTCTATCGAATTCAGTAAAATAAAATGTTAATTTGCTTGTAGAATAATAAACTTAAGTCCTTTTATACAGCTTTTTGATATTTGTGAAGGTAAGTTAAAATTATTCCTAATAATAATAAACGGTAAGAAACACAAACTTAACCGGTGATAATCACTGAACGTTTTTGGTGGTGTAGCAAAACTCCAAATACAAATACAAAATAACCGCTAATAACGTTTTTAATAATAAGTTTCGGTTATATTTTTTTCTTGGCTAATATTTCAAGTTAAGAAATATTAAAATAAAGACAGCCAGGTAGTTTCTAGAGGGATACTCACCACACATTCTTGTCATTCATTATAACATACTGTATTATTGTGACAAAAAACACTGTATTATTTTATTATGATTTAGGAAGTTTTATATTTCCTTTAACATGATTCATTAGTTTATGAGCAGTTTTCAAAATTAGACCACCAGTGACAACGTACTTGTGGTAATGACGGTGAGAACTTTAGTTATATGCCCGGCTGCAATCCCTTTTTATAGTCCTTCGTGTCGTCTAGTTTCGTTTCCACTATTCATTTTCCAAATTCAAAGTTTTAAATAATTTTCATTGTCCATTGAATATACAAAAACACATTAAATGTTTACATTTTTTTTACATTTTATTTTACATAGGCTCTAAAATTATCTGTCTTTGCTGGAAATTGAAATGATGGAAAGTAAATTGGGTAAGAATGAAATAATCCATGATTTATGATCTGTAGCATGTGCGAGAAGGTATTTGCTTTAACTACTGTTGAATTCTTCTTCCAATATATAAATACGAAGCCTGATCAGTAATATCTACGGGTCCGATCTTTCAAACACATAGGTCATAGATTCAGCCTAGTTAGATACTTTTAAGGGAATAATAGTTTTGTAAAATAAATTACTTAAGACTTGCTGCTTAATTTAGATGAAAGTTAGGCTTGAGGTTTAAACAATTGACCAAACAACAACCAGAAAAGTTAGGCTGTTGACTTTTTATTTATTTTTTTAAATTGAGAGATCATTAGTCTTCAATTTGATAGTTTCAAAACGGATGAATATGATAAAATATGTCAAAAGAGACATTAAACTTACAAGGTAAGGAAAATAATACTATGGATTAATAATGAACCAGTTTTTGAAACATGACTATCATTAAGGATGAGCACAGATATTTGTATATGGGTTTTCGGAGGTATACGTGATGTGATCCGATATGTTTCATCCTAGTAATCAATTATTTAATTTGATTCGATTCGATTCATAGCAATTTGAATATTCAATATCTCGGATATCTGTAAAAATTAGTTTTTAACCGGATATCCGATTTGATCTGTTCAAATAAAATAAAAATTCAAAATTTAAAATAATATAAAATAATAATATTTTATAACAAAAATAAATTCTTTATTTTTAAAATTATAATAACTAATATAATGAATTTATCAAAGAAATTGTAAAAATTATATAAAATATAATATTTATATAAATTATATATAAAATTTTAATATATATATATATATATATATATATTATATGGATACATATCAAATCGGATATTTGTTACTATTTTTTTTAGTATTTGTGATTTGCTTCGTTTCTTACGAATATTACATATTAATATTTGCTTTGCTTCATATGTATCCATATTTTTTATTCCAATCAAATCAAAATTTATAAATATTTTGTGTGGCCATAACTAAGGGTGGACACAGATCGAATAGTACTATATTATTTTTAAATATTTATGATTTGTTTCGTACTTCACGAATATATGATTTTCAGATTTGCTTTCTTTTAGAAAAATATGGATATCCAGTTTTTCGGATATCCGGAAAATTTATGGATATTTATGAATATTCACGGATATTTACATATTTATTATCCATTTTGTTCGATACAAATAAATCTAGAAAATATTATATAATTTTTACATAATATAAGAGATAAATTAAAAATTAAGGTAACTATATGTTTTATAAAAAATTTAAGTTAATAAAATTTTCTTCTAAAATAAATATTTATATAAAAATTATAGTTCTCAATAAAGATTTTATATTATTTTCTTAATTTAATATATTTACAAGTAATTTTATAAATAAAATTAATATATGTTAAATGATAATTATATAAGATTATACATTTAAAATTCTATATTTAGTTATAAATATGTATCTATATGTATAAAATTCGGAGCGGAGTAAATATCCAATTTTAATTTCTTTTTTAGAGTTTGTGATTTGTTTCGTTTTTAACGGATATTAATTTTTAATATTTGTTTTTTTTCAAAAACTTATAAATATTCAGATTTTTCGGATCGAATTGAAATGAATAACAAATCAAATCAAATTTAACAGATAAAAAGTCATTTGACCGTATTATAAGGGCCCAATTGACTGAAATATTTATCCCATATGGTACTTACAACATGTTTGGGCTCATATGGAGACAATAATGCCCATTCATATTTTTAGGACATTCTTTTTTTTTTTTTTTTTGAAACGCCATGTTTTAGGATATTCAAAAGTTGAAAACAAACCTTTTAGTCGGCCTTAAATTGATGCAAGGCCTAAAGAGCAGTAGAGAAATGTTTGGGAAGATAAATTCAATTTATTCCATCCAAATTTATTAATAAGAATAAATAAAATAAGAACTATGTGAAACCGTTGCACGCATGGTGGTGATTGTAGACTCAAATTTGCGGCCATAGAAGATAGGCAATGAGAAGATAGATCATTTTGGTATTTTGAACCATTGTTTTTCTTTTGTCATACGCTTAAGACCATATCGATGGACACTGGTATCGTGACACCCTATTTTATTTATAAATTTCAAGATTTCAAAATTTCCAAATGACCAAATCTTTGGTTCATATTTCTTTTTTCGTATGTAAATTACCCCTCCCAAATAAAGGATTGTTGACATACCATTTCGTGTTCTTCCTATCATTAGAGTTAATTTTTAAAAAAGAAAAATATCAAAACCAAAGTTAAAAAGATATTATTTTACAAAATTTCCACACACAAAAATTGCCAGAGATGAACTGGTTTTGAAAAAAATACACATGACCGCGTGCTCATTCAACATCTTGTCAAACGCTACTTATATTTTATTTTGTTTAACCCAAGTTTTATCCCCATATATATTGAATGTTCTTCTCAATAAATTGAGCTTTCTCTAAATTTAAATAGGCCTGTCAATTTATCTTTAACAATGAGATGTGAAAGGAAGATGAGAAATAGCAAGGAACAAAATATATGCATGTACGTTTGGTAATATTATTACAACTAGTATTTTGATATCAACTTAAATTGTTTAAATATTTACTGGTACAAGTACTATGCTTGCATATAACATATTAAATATTAAAATAATTAAATATTTTAGTTGATATGAAAATAATTATATAAAATAGATGAAATGAATAATTCCATGTTTCTAAAGGGACACGAAATCCAGGTGACATTTACACATAATGTGCTGGAGATGGGGTTGCTTTGGAGTTTGGATAGTATACGGATTCATGATTTTGTTTTGCAAGTAATTGCTTCTTTTTTTTTTTTTGTAATAGTCCTTATTCCTACGTTTTTTCTTCGGACATTTCCAAAGCCAAAACCTATACTCGAGCTGCTGAATACCATCTTGGAAGCTCTGCCTATGTGAAGGAAATATTCTCTATCTGTAGCTACCATTTGTATATACTCTGCGATACTCATGAGCTTTGTGTTGTTGAGCTTTAAAATTCATTGGTTTTACTTTTAGGGGAAAGCCACTCCTTATGAGAAAGCAGTTTTCGAGGCTGTTAGTTACTTGATCTCTGATAACATGGACGAAGACAAGGCTTTGGAGTTACACTCTAAGGTTAACTGGAAAAATCTATATTAGTTTCCTACTTTCCTTCCTAGCAGTCATTCAAACTCTCAGAGTACGATTGTCCCTAGAACCTAAAATGGTTTTTTATTTTATTTTATTTTATTTTATTTTGTTGTCTGATTTTTTTTTTTAAATAATTAATCACGGACCGACATGTGTCGTTATTCGTTTCGTTTCAATAAAAAAAATCCAGATATCTGTAAGTATTCGAATCAAAGCAAATTTTAAAAATCAATATTCATTAAAAATAAAACAAATCACAAATACTAAAAATATTAAAAACAAATATCCGATTCACTTCGACTTTTATACAGATAGATGAATATCTATAGTTAAAAATAGAGTTTTAAATGTATAGTCTTACATTATTATTTTAGCATATAGTTTTATCAATTTTATTTATAAAATTACTTATAGAAATATTATATTAAGAAAAGTATATAAAATATTTATAGAAAACTACATTTTTTCTAAAAAATATTTGTTTTATAAGAAAAATTTATTAATTCTAAAAATTTATAAAGTAAACAGTTTCATTAGTTTTTACTTTAGCTTTTATATTATGCAAAAATACTTTTTCAAAACAAATTTGTATAATGTTTTCTAGATTTAGAACAAAGCGGATTAGATATCCGTAAATATCCATGAATATACAAAAATATCCATAAATTTTTCAGATATCCAGAAAATTGGATATTCATATTTTTCCGAAACAAAGCAAATTAAAAAATCAAAGATCCGTGAAGTACGAAACAAATCACAAATACTAAAAAATATGGTAATATCCGATCCGTGCCCACACTAATGTTTTTGCATTAATAATTTGTATGTCATTAGTCAAATCGTTACCTAAGGAAATGATTTTGTCTCGTTCGTGCTAAATTAGGTGATTGGGGCATCAGATCTACAGTTAGATGTTTTCAATGAAATCTGGTACAAATTGCTATTACTCACCGGTCAATCTTCCACTGGTAAATTCCCCAAAACACTATTCTTTAGCTTGTTTTTTCGTTTACTCAGCTTGAACACTGAACTTGCAGCGATCAAAGTACTGGAGAGGAGGATAAAGCAGAGAGATGGTGCTCCTTTCTTGTGGCCTTTGCTGGTATTCTTTAAGTCACTTTATATACACACAGTTGTTGATTAAGTATACATTTTATGTCTATGTGGCGAGATAGATGCATCTGTGTTTATACAGTTTATGAAACGTTGATGTTATGTAACAGGAGAAGAGTTACCTCATGGAAGGCAATGCAGAAGCTGTTGTAACTACATGTGAGAAAGCTAATGTGTGGAATCTTCATATTTCAAGGTTGCATGATTTTACACCATTAAAACAGCACCGTCTTGTTATCCTTTAAACATGCTTTTGCGCTTTGTTGAATATAGTTATGGTCGATGTAAATGCTGACTTTGAACTTTCTATGTAAATTTGCGCTTTGACCAACAATATTAATAGACGTTTTCATAAGATCATAATGTAGTGCATGCTTCCATGATCTTATTTCCTGCATGAAGCATCACCTAGTCATACAACTTCCAGATGTCTACTAGTTTTGTAATTAATATACAAAAAGTCATGTTAAGAATTGTTAGTTATTACATGCATGATGCATCACCCTAATAACATTTGAAGTTTCATGAGTTTTAACTAAGACAAATATTGTTTGGTGACTATTTCTTTGAAAGCCTGACAAGCCAACGATTGTATTAAATAAAACAAAAACTCAAAATAAGTTATGCTGACAAAAAATGAAATATTAAAAGAAATATTATCTTGACTTTTTGTTTAATAGAAGAGAGACTTAGCATAGCCCAGGCGCAGTTACATGTACCTCTTCATGATCGTCTCTCATCCATTGTTTTCTCTATTGGTTAAACTATATAATATGAACCTTCTTTTTCACAACATTCTAATATGAACATTATAATGTCAAATATTTTGTAACCAATTATATTTTAAACGTATTTTATAATAGATTGAACTGTTTTTAAATTTATATAATTTTGATAGTACTTTTAGAAAAAAAAATATTTTTATATGATGTTTTCATTTAAAACATCATATATTTCAAAACGGAAAAATATATCATTTATTCAACTATGTTCGAGAGCCACAATTAAAATAGTTAACTAGCTGAATTTATCTTTCAAAATGTTACATAATCATGATGGATCAAAAAGTTTAGATTTTCATTCTTAATTTATATGGTTAGGATTTACATTTCTTTACTGCCTGATCATTCCTAATTCCAACGTTCACACTTTGATTAAAATATTTAACATTAGTCGTTTCTGTAAAATTTCTAAATAAATGCAAACTGAATGAATAATACCTCCGAATATTAACTCACAAATAGTACCCTTTTAGCCAGGCTTTTTATGTCCCATTTTAATCATTAATCTATATAATCAACCATAAAGCCTTCCTCATCCTCCTCAGAGTCATATCTCTCATTCCTTCACCAAAAAAGAAAAGAAAAAAAAACTCTCTTTGTTGTCTCTTCTTCACACCTCAAAAGAAATGGAGTTATTCACCAATGGCAACACCATTAAGTTACGTAGCCATCTTGATAAGTTCTTAGTCGCCGAGAACGACCAAAAACACATCCGTCAAAGCCGTAAAGGAGGATATACACGGCTATCCGTTTGGACGGTGGAGACCGTCGACGGTGAACCGAACCTTATTAGATTAAAAAGCTGTCACGGTACGTACTTAACGGCGAGTAGTAAACCGTTACGGTTAGGTATGGCCGGTGAGAAAGTGACTCAAACGCAGTCGTCTGACAACCCTATGGATTGTCAAACGCATTGGGAACCGGAGGGAGATGGGGTTTCCGTGAAGCTGAAATCTTTCAAATCTCTAGAAACAAAGAATTAATAAGAACAACTTTTCTTATTAGCTTTAGAAACTACTCAAAACTAAAGCTTACAATGTTTCTCTTAGATCTTATGATCTCTATCTTAGATCTTATGGAACACCTCTCCATTAGACCTATATTTATATGAAAGACAATTCCCTTTAACATGTGGGATATGGAAAACATAAACTTNTTCAATTTATAGCAAAGTTGTGAGACAGATTTTACTATTGAACATTAATAATGTGGGATCCATTTTGAAGACAATACGTAAAGTATTGACTTTTGTAACATTAATAACATTTATACAAAATAAATAAAAATGGAAACTTAAAACGAAGTTAGAAAAAAAAGAGATGTTAAAATGAAATTTAATAGCACTAGAAGATCACTGCTATTCTCCTGGATATTACTGAACAAGTAATAATTAGCAGTAACGCCATGCTGCCAAATAAATATGAAAGGAAAGGACAAACTAAAACCATTATAATGTCTATACAGTAATAAACAATTGTGCTTTTCCTATTTATTTTTAACTTTTTGATTTTCAGATTAAAGTAATTTTAGATACAATAAAAATTAAAAAGAATAATGATGGTCGCGTTAATGAGTAGTGGCGTGGGAGTTGTCATGTCAGCTAGAACAGGCATAAAAAAAATAAAAGAATGTGGGAGACAAGCCTTTGCCCCTTTATACATTTTAAGAGTTCTTTATTTTCTAAAAGAAAACACAATAGTACACGGTTAAAATTGCGGGCTTGTCTGTTTAATCAATTTGATTTAGCTTCATTCATATAGTTAAAATCTATCATAATGTGTTGTTTATTTGTTATAATAGTTTATCATTTTATGAAATATAGAGTGGTGAAAATGATAGCTAGTCAAAATAATAACATAAACTGAGTTTAAGCACCGATGAAATTAAAAATATTTATTAGGTTCTGATTCTATAAACCATGTCCTTCATCATTAGATATACCAATATCCATGAAACCTAAGTTTCAAAAAAAAAAAAAAAAATCCATGCAACCGTTGTAAATTTGTAGCTTACAAAGTGAGTGCCACTCTATCGTCGACAAACCTCACCATATAAACTTATAACAATACACATTTAATAGAAATACCATAATTCTCAAGTGGTGGTTCCCACAGCCAAGGGGAATGAGATAGCTATCTACCAATATTTATACCTCCACAACTTCACTCCTTTTCCTCAAATCAAACTCACACATTCCAACTCCATCGTCATTCGATTCAGAGATCAGTTCCAATGGCTGATAACACCGATAACCGGAGAGCAATATGGGGAGTTCCGGAGAAGCTTCAGCTTCACATAGCGATGCTCACGTTACAATTCGGTTACGCAGGATTCCACGTGGTCTCGAGAGCTGCTCTTAACATGGGAATCAGCAAACTTGTCTTCCCTGTTTACCGTAACATCATTGCCTTGCTTCTTCTCCTTCCCTTCGCTTACTTCCTCGAAAAGTAACCTTTTCAAAACCCTATTTATATATATCTGCTGTTGTTAACTAATAATTTTTAGTGATTTAATTACCAATCTTGTGTTATTTAGGAAAGAAAGACCAGCGATTACTCTCAACTTTCTCATCCAGTTCTTCTTTTTGGCACTCATTGGGTATATATATTTTATATTTCTTACTTTGATCTTTTCAATAACGAAGTTGGATTATTAATGAACATGTTCTTGAATTATTACACGACACAGAATAACAGCGAACCAAGGGTTTTACTTGTTGGGTCTGGACTACACTTCACCAACGTTTGCTTCTTCCATGCAAAACTCTGTTCCCGCCATCACCTTTCTCATGGCTGCTCTTCTCAGGCATATTGATTCATCACTCTTTTTCTCATGTTTCAATTATGAAGAAATAAATATATAATTTAAAACTCATGGACAGCTACAACACATAACGAACTACTTTAATAATTTTGTTTTGACGTTTCAACGTAGCAGAAACCTATCATAAGTGGATAATATTATACATAGACAAAATTTAATGCCATTTCGAATAAAATTACAAAATAATGATAGTTACTATGTGACCATAAATAGTAACAACACTATTATGTTACATATGTTAAAAACAAACACAGGATCGAGAAAGTTAGAATAAACAGAAGAGACGGTATCTCCAAAGTCTTAGGAACAGCACTTTGCGTCGCCGGAGCTTCTGTCATCACTCTCTACAAGGGTCCCACCATCTACACACCGACTAGCAACCTCCACGCTCACCTCCTCACAACCAACTCCGCCGTATTAGCACCACTCGGAGACGCCGCGCCGAAAAACTGGACTCTTGGTTGCATCTACCTGATTGGTCACTGTCTCTCCTGGTCCGGTTGGCTCGTTTTTCAAGCTCCGGTTCTTAAAGCTTATCCGGCGAGGCTCTCCGTTACGTCTTACACTTGTTTCTTCGGAATCATTCAGTTCTTGATCATTGCTGCTTTCTGTGAAAGAGATTCTCAGGCTTGGCTTTTTCACTCTGGTTGGGAGCTTTTCACCATCCTCTACGCTGTTAGTATTTTCTTTACATTGTACTTATGAACGTTTTCGATATTTACCCTGTAATTTGAAAATTGATCAGTTTAGTCCAAACGTTTTGATATTGACAGGGAATAGTAGCGTCTGGAATCGCGTTTGCGGTTCAGATTTGGTGTATTGACAGAGGGGGTCCAGTCTTCGTTGCTGTTTACCAACCTGTTCAGACTTTGGTCGTTGCCATAATGGCTTCGATCGCTTTAGGCGAGGAGTTTTACTTGGGCGGGTACGTAAAATTAACAAATAATATAAACGGGTGATTTACGGTAATGATATAACTTCTAAGGAGCGAAACGAGAATTTAAACTTGTTACGTGACGTGACCGATTTCTATTGGCAGAATTATTGGAGCAGTGCTGATTATAGCGGGACTTTACTTTGTGTTGTACGGTAAGAGCGAAGAGAGGAAGTTTGCAGCTCTTGAGAAGGCGAAGATCCAGTCCTCCGCGGAGCATGGTATCGAGCGTGCACCCGTTTCTCGCGGCTCCATCACAGCTCCACTGCTCCATCAGTCAACGAACAACGTTTGACTAATCGAGTTACAAATGCCATTTACCCAATTAAAAGGGAACAATGCATGGTGTGCCGTTGTGTTCTATGACTTTGTGTCTGCTTTTTTTCTTCTTTTTTATTTTAGTTTTTTTTTCTTAATATTTGATTACTTACGAAAAGTTTTTGAGGGGGAAAATGGTGGATGAGACATCATTGTTCATGAAGATGGTGGTGATGATGATGTTGATGATAGTGATGATGAAGACTATATGGGAAATTTGGATTGGGACTTTTCAATATTTTTATATTTGGCTGATATATATATGCCTTTTATTACATTTTCTTGTGGTTTTTCTTGTCTTTTCTATCATCAATTGAATGTTATAATTTGCATTTATGGTTTCTATTATTAGCACTGTCAGGATATATATTTAATTTGGATTATATTCATATGAATTCAAGTAAGAAAAGGATATATTTGTTAAAACTTGATTTAATATTCAAGAATCCAAAATCTTGAAATTAAACTTTAATAAAAAGGTCAAAACTTAACTTTTTCAAAAATATCATCAAATTGTCTCTTAATATGCCACCATACCTCTATGAGCAGAGAGCGCTTCAGGTATCGAACCAAAATTATAGTACATGTTAGTGGGCTATATGGTTCAGGATTTGGTGTTTACATCGACTACTAAGTGGATACCAACGATATGGGCCAAGATATATAATTTTGGGCCGCGCAAAAACGAGCCACGTTATGTAATGTGCATTACCATGCAGTGCTAGTGAGAAACGCAGGAGGTTACACATGAAAGTTAGCCAAGGTAAAATATGGAAAGAGATAACAACAACCAAAAAAAGATACAACACAACAAACAAGACAATAGGCAAGCCCACAGGAAATAGAGACATATGCAGTCTTCACACTGACCGTTACATACCGTAATTCACACCGACCATAATATTAGTATTTAATTGTGAGGTTATTAATATTAATATATACATACACATATTTTTTTAGAACTCCAATGGTAGATACTAGCATTGAGGTGCTCTTACCTAACAAAAGAGAAGATCGTGACGGAAAAAAATAAGAAGATTGAGATGAAAAAGTATTGTAACGTCAGCTAGCTGGTGGTCTCGTAGCTGTTCCTCTTCTCTTTGCGAAGCCTATAAAAGTAAGAGACAACGCTAAGTAAGGCAGACACTATTGCGGCTCCTTTGTAATAATCCAAGTCATCATTCCCTGAATCAAAGAACAGAACCCCAAGAAGCGACACGATGGGCCACGTACAGACACTAATCACATTCGAGAACATGCTCGAGACAGCAAACACAAGCCCCACCAACCCAACCCAGTAGACCTGCCACGCACCGACTTGACCCATCATAGTCAGAATGTACGCTCTCTTCCCCTCGGAAAACCCACGCACTTCTGCCTTCACAACATGATGCTCACCTGTAATAAACAAGCCAGCCAAGAAGACTATGGTGGCGAAGATGGACGAGAAGAAGATCAACTCGAAAACGGAGGCGAAGCTAGGCTTCCTGTTGGTGGCTACGTCGCGTTTTGAGATAACATTGTCAAATACGTTTTGACAGCCGGTGATGATATAGGAGAAAGAGAAGGCAGCGAATATAGCAGATAACACACCTGTACGGTATTTCGCTGTATCGTTCTCCGGTTCTCCGGGGAAGGAAGAAGAGAGAGTGAGAGCACCAGCGGCCATGGCGAAGAAGAGAGAGATAACAATCCATCTATTGAACTTGAACTTTTTAACGATGAAGGATAAGACCGTGGTGAATAAGAGTTGTGATGTGTAGATGAGCGTGAAAACGTTAAAGGGTATCTCGAGTTTGCCTTTAGTGTAGAGTCTAGCGTGAAACACCATGGCCAGGCCGATACCAGGGTAAAGTAGGGTGAGGAATCTGAGAGAGGTTCGGTCGGAAGAAGGAGGAAGTTGGTTCGGTTTCCTAGGGTCGGGGTAAAGGAGGATGTAGAAAGGAGTGTGGAGGAAGGGAAACCCGATGACTTGAAGGAGAGATTGAAACCATGTGGCTCGGCGTTTGTTGGTTGTGTGGAGGTAGTAGTAGTTCTCGAGGAGTTTTGCAATGGATTGACCTGTTATGACCATGATGGTGCATATGATGATGGTAGGCCACTTGATGGTGTTCGTCCGGTTTAGTGTACCGGTTTGGTTCATCACTGTGGTTGAGCGGTGTTCTTCGTTAGGTATCTGCACAAATTGTTCTGCGCCCACCAACCATAACAAAGGAAAGGAAAAACATGACTAATTTCTTTTGAGTACAAAATGGATATTTGAGTTAAATATTTTTTTAGAGAAATTCCCTTAGATAGTCCATTTTAGTTTGTTCTTCAGAAAAATAGTTTTTAAGAAAGAAAATGACTAAAATAGTTTTTTTTAGAAGCTAATTTTTTATTTATATGCATTTATACCCTTAGAGTTAACTAATTTAGACTTTAGGGTTTAGAATAAAATGGTGGGTTTGGTTTAGAGTAAAATGGTGAGTTTGGGGATAGGGTTTCAAATTTCAAAAAAGAAATGAAAAAATTGAAAATTTCAAAAAAAAAAAATGTTATTTTGGTCATTTTATTATTCTAAGGTTATTTTGTGATAAAAATTTAAAAATGACTATTTAAAAGAATTGTCCTATTTTTTTTTGTAAAACCATTATAACCACAACAGGTGACAACTATGTACGGAACATTCCTCCTAAAACTCTATACGAAACATCTCCCATAAAACTTAAACACGGAATGTTTTTTTGGAATAACTTTTCGAAATTTAGAACACATTAAAATTTAATGAATATTGTAGGAAAATTACGTATTCAGAACATTCAAATACGAAAAAGTTAATTATGGAGATCTTCATAGTAGAATCTACCTACCTCGTGGTTTGGTTTGCATCGGCGTCTGATTATGTCCCATGGTTTACTTGAGTTAATAAGTATGTCCGAAAATCTTTTGATTCCGGACAGACTTTTGTTTATGTTGTGTCTCTGTGGTGATGATGAGTTCGTTATTGTATTTTGGCGTATGCGTGTTGCATATTTATATACTATGCAAATTTGCAACGTGTGATTGATTTGGAAGTGGACTTTGACGGCGTAATAGGCTGAGTTGGTTTTAGTTATCCCTTGAAAGCAAATAAATATTTAATTCCATATCATTAAGGTTGATTTTGACTGAGAGATATCTAACGTTTCCAGTGAAGCAAGAAATCGTGCTAAAGAGTTTCGAGGAATCTTCGTTACAAAAGTAAGTTGATTTTGTTTCTTTAGTAGATTTAGATGAAATCATAGTCACTATTATTTGATTAACAACTCAAGTCATCGTCAACCAGAGAGAAGTACTAAGCTCAATCCTTTGACCTTAAGTACTTTAACGTTTTCTATTCTTCGATGAAGGGTGTGCTCAAGGAAAATTGGTTTTTAAGGATCCAACATCATTTTCGTTCATTTTTAGTTTTACATTTGAATTTTGTAGACTTTTGCTAGTTCATGCCTCGTCAACCGAATGACCGATTAAGAACATATGTTAGTTAGACTTATTCAACTTCGTACGTTTTAGATTAAAAATACAAGAAGAAGAAGACTTAACATACATAATATATTTTGCTTTCTTAGGGTAATTATCATCTGCTTCTTCATTGCAAAGAGTTGTTAGAGCATCATTAACCCTGTCTCTTAAGGGGGTCTCTTGCACTGTTTGCGGGCCCCACTTACATGTGGGGCCCATGAACAGTGCAAGAGACGGCTCCTAAAATCCCTAAATAAGAACCGTCTCTTGCACTGTTCGCGGGCCCCACTGACACGTGTCGGCCCGTGATTGGTTAAATTTTTTTTTTTTTTTTTTTTTTTTTTTTATAAATCAGAAAAAGCAAAAAAAAAAAATAATAAAAAAAAAAATAAGAGACCCAAAATGGGTCTCTAGGTTAATGATGCTCTTAAATCTTCAGAGCAAAAAGAGCTAGAGTCAACTTTACACTGATACTTCCAAGAAAAGCTTACTCAATATGAGTTGATTTAGAAGGGACCCCTTTAAGCCCATAAAGTATATTGGCTCCATGTATAATGGGCCCATTCTAAATGGATATATAGGCTTTTCTATCATAAATGCTCCATGTAGAATGGGCCATAGAGGCAGCAACATGATTATTTCAGTGAGATTCGTTTAATTAACAAGAATACTAGGTCCAATTTACCACACAAAAAGGTGTATATATATATATATATGTAAAGATAATTTTCATAAATTAAACTTGGAAGTTGAAAAGAAAAGAAAATAGGAACCTCTAATCAATGGGAGATTAGAAGACCAATAGAAAATGTAGTAAGATAAAGACGAGTTCGAAGCACGTGGGCTTTGGAATCGTTTGTCTATGTTGCGACAAAACCATTCGTATGCAAATTCAATCGATGTTAATGTGCAGAAACAATACCCATCGCTTTCGTAGAAAAACGAATCACTGCTTTCATCTCAATCATAAAGGAATCTTTATATATAGAGAGCTTTGGACAAAGCATATGCAATGTTGTTATATGTCGTACGATATACATTTATTAGTTTGACGATTCGACTTTTTGGTGTTTCGTGGTAATTATGATTTGGATTTTTTATATAAAAATCTAACACAGATTATAAAATATTTTATCAATTTATGAGCAATTAGCTATGTTGTCAGTGCTTTCGAATGATTGTGAGAGTTTCCTTCGATTTCCAAATATTGGTAACCAGATTTTTTTTTTTTTCATGCAGGCATAAATATTTTATAATTATTTATTAATACATATATTTAACTTAATAAATTTATATTTATATTTGTAGATTTAATTCAGTTTTATTAAAAATTAAATTTATTAATTAATTAATTTCAGTTAAAATACATTCAAATAAATAAAAAATTATGAATTAATTCAGTGAATCAGATACCATTCACTGGACAAAGCATATGTTATGGTGATTATAAAAAAATAATAATTTGAAAACATAATTAATTGTTATTACAATGTTTTAAAGTACAATTCAAAAAATTTATTATTTAAGATAAAAATATAATTATCTACATTTTTTTATTTTTAAGTTCTAAAATTGATGTAAAACATTTTTATATTTATAATTATGTTAATAGTTATTTTTACTAATGATAATACACATAAGTTATTCTTATATTTTAAAAATCTTATTAAAAATGTAAACTTTATAAATAAAATTGTACATGTTACAATAAAATAAAAGTCATGTCATATTTTATAATAAGTTGTGTCACTATTTTTAAAAAAATATTAATGTAATGTTGTCATACAACAACTTATTTTTCAAATATTGTATAGGAAACCGTTGGATGTCATCAAATTATATGCATTCCGATAATTCCATCAGTTCCACTGAACTACAATAAGTTTTGACCACACAAAAAGTAATGCACATTACATACTCCACAAAGCACCTAATATATAAACAGATTTATATGTTGGCGGGATCTAAAATATTAATATTAGTGGACAGAAAAATGTGATGTGTATTCCAACTCAAAAGCATCATAAAAGTCCACATTATCACTCGTTATTAATATATTTACATTTAGTATTCTTTATAGACTTTCAAGATTTTAGGAGAATGATTGCCAAAATACCACACAAAAAGAATAGCTTTGTCCAAAACTTTAAATTTGAACAATTGGGTACATTCCGAAACCCTCAATTCATGTCGACTATGGAAAAGGAAAACCAAAAAGAAGAAAACACGGGAAAACACTATTAATAAGAAAAACAAAACAAAACTGAAAATCTTTTATCAGAAAAAAAGAAAAGAAAAACAAAACATTGTTAGGTGCACAAAAAAAAAAAAAAAAAAAAAAAAATTTTTAATTTTTTAAAAAAAAAAAAAAAAANAAACAAAACTGAAAATCTTTTATCAGAAAAAAAGAAAAGAAAAACAAAACATTGTTAGGTGCACAAAAAAAAAAAAAAAAAAAAAAACATTGTTAATGTTTGACAAATAGAAAACACAAGAGGTCCCCTTTACGATGATTGATAAGAAGATCAAAGCTTCACTGAAATTTATATAGTTCTCACATTCATAGGTTAATAATATACTATCGTCATAGTTTTATTAACTTAAGAGGGAAATGCATCTGGCTGATTGGCTCTATATTTTACGGTAAATTTACCAAATTAATGAGGGTATATTGGACTGATAATACGGGATATTTTTATTTTTTATTTAAATATATTGAATTTAGCATTTATAAAAATTATTTGGAATTCAAGATTATTAGATTAGTTATTTTGTACAAAATAACTAATCATTTTTACAAAATAAAATTTATTTGATATCAGGAATTGTGTAATTCTCTTAAAATACACTAAAATGTTTTTTTATCACCAAGAAAAAGTAACCAAAAGTGATTTTATTAAAGAGGTAAAAGATTTTACTACCTTTACTTTATAAATATATAAATATAAAAATTATTTAAATAAATAATAAAATATATAAATATTTTTTTATTATTTTGGGATAATACATTTTCCAATTTGAACTATTTTTATTTTTAAATTTTAAATTCTTTTTGAAACTCTATCCTTCAAATCTAAACTATAAGTATAGATTAACTTAAAAGATATAAATATTTATTTATTTCTTTAATGAAATATTTTAGTCATTTTGATCTTTGTGTATTATATATGTGATTAAAAAGATGTAGTGCTATCCTACGAGGGAAATTTCATAATCAAATTTATAAAATATGATATTGTGAAAGTGTAATAAAATCTAGTGATATTTTGCAAAACTATTATTACATATTTCGATCGTCTCTTAAACTATTTCAAAGGGTCCAAATTTTTTTTTGCTAAATTTGTGGGGAGTATCGTAAGACTCGGTGCTGCACACGGTAACCATTTTTAGGCAGACATAGTGAAGATCTCGAATCAAATCCCTTTGGCTCCGTATCTTCGATGTCCCAATCAAATTTATTTCTTTCATCTTTCTCTTCAATTTATTGTTTTCACATCCACCATTAGATTATAATTACGATGTATAAGTTACGTACAGGTAATGTTTAACGTACAAATAGGAACGTTGATAACTTTGTCTTAAGTTTGATTTTTTCGACATGTAAACTTGTTCTGTTTTGATCATACAGGAAAAGGGATCATGCTCAGTAGTTATAATATTATGGTCGACGTGAAAAATAATAAAATAACTGCTAAGTATGTGTCAGTGTTCAATATTTGTTTTTTTATATTTCAAATAATTTGCTTCCTAATTTTTTTTAATTTATATGTTACTAACAATTAGGTCTACTTTTTTTATAAATAAAATGATCCACAGTATGATTCAGACGATCTAATGGCGTAATGACTTTAATTATAAGTTTATATCCTAATCCACCTTCAAAAATGAAACCTAGTCATCGTCAAACGAAATAAAATATCAATTTTTTAAATTAGATTTTAACCCAAAAAATTATTATGAAAAAAACTACATATATAAGAGGGTCTTACCATCAAAAATCTTTTATTATTACTGATTATGCATTTGTAGACATTGAACCATTGTTAGATCTTTCACTAAAAACAGAAAAAAACATTGTTAGATCCGATAATTGTATAAGCTGTGTTAAAATATATTCATGATCGGTTTTAGATACATTTAAATAAAACATTTGTTTTGATTTTTAAATTTTCTTAAAAAATATTATACATAAGTTGTACTTTCTCCAATTTTTATTTTTTTATTAAGATTGACATAAAAATATTTATGACTCCTAAGATTTCTGATTTGTTTGTGGGTACATGATATCAAAATGAATGAATTAATTACATATATAATTTGTCTTCTGATTTTTTAAAAAGTAATAATAACAAAAGGAAGTTGAGCTGTAAATGAGCATGAAGGAAAGAAAAAAGTGTTCGGAACTCATCTCACTAAGTTGCTCTGTCGCTCTCACTTTCCAAAAGTCTTAACGAATCTCTCTTTTACATGCTTCTCAAGCATCTCCACTTCTCTCTTTCACGTGACACTAATTGTCCACCCAGTTATTACTTTCACATTAAATACCTTTATAAATTTTATTTTATCTGCGTATCTTTTATGTATACGTATCTTTTGATGGCTTCATCTATGATATATGTAAGGTGATATGGTATTATATTCGATCTTGTGAGAGTGTTATGCTGAGTCTAATCATTAAATCGTAAATAAGATCAATAGATGACTCTGGCTTCGTTAATCGTTTCCACGGTGATAAAAAGTAATGTTATATTTAGGAGACATCATACTTCACAAACTTATTATTGGAGAGTGATCGCGTAAACAATAAAGAGTTCTCTCATGACCCTTTTTCTTACGGTCATTAGTAAGACATTAGCTTTATAGGAAACCAAACTCGACGATGTAATCTAAGATAAAATTATCCACTAATGTCGAATAATATCTTGACCAAATCACATGTATTAATATATAGTTAACATTTGATTATGTATGGGACACTTTTTGCATGGGAAAGGTGGATATGTTTGGTTCATGACCAAAAATCTCGCAGGTGACAGTTGTGTGTAAGGTCCACTAATTAATCAAAACTCGACATTATTACAACAGACGGTCCACTAAATATTAGTATAATGCATAAGTTTAATTAAATTTAATGCACAGAAATTTCCTAACCACTTGAATGGCTGACTGATTCGAAAAAGATGGTTCCGAACTCAAAAAGGAACCCACGATGATGCCACGATAAAGTTACGCATACCCAATTTAACCAAAGGAATAATAAAATAGTTGCATAAAAGTTTGACGAGGCAGAGTGTGTTATGACTTTAGAGCAAAAGTGTGTTAAAGTTTGATGAGTTCTTCTTCGTTAATTTTCAGAAAAAGGTTTATTTTTTTCTTACAATAGTTCGTTTGGTCCTTCAACAAAAAAAAAAAATCCTTTTGGTCTAACACACGTAAGAGAGTAAAACTAACTTTAATTACTTAAGGTTTTAAAGAAACGTATAGAATTAAATTTAGCAAAAGTCTAAAATGAAATAGGATACTAAGGATTAAAAAGAGACGTGAAGAAAGATCACGGGACCAATAATTGAAAACTTTAGTAAAAAGAAGACGAAGAACAAGAATAGTAGCGTATAATTTGTACTTCCAAGAATTACATAATATTTGTTTACCATAACATGTTTACCAGAAAAAAGAAGAATTAAAAAACGAATTGGAAGAATAATAGATAGGAAAGGAAGTAAACTATAGTAATGTGAATAGAGAAGAGTGTTAGGTCGACGTCCATTGTTTTTAACGTGTGATCTCCTTTTTAGGTTAGCTCTACCATTTGTCCTCATTTCTCTTGCTTGATTACGACATTTCCTTCACTTTCTCTTTTATTAAGCTCTCTCCCGTATCTCCATTACACAACTCTATTCATAAACAGACTGATCAATAATAAAAACTAATATTTTAGCAACAAAAATGAACTAATAACAAAATAAAAATATGTGTGTGTATACATGAAATTGATTAGTATAATATACATACAAATAAATATATGTAAAAATTAGTAACAGTATATACATATAAATCTGTGTGTATATGTATTCATTAATAGAAAAAGTTCTTAAAAAAGATTAATAGAAAAATATAAAATCTAGTTTACAAGATATTCATATAAATAAAATAAGAAATATATATGTAAATAATTAGTAGCAACATATATACCTATAAATATGTGTATATATGAACAAGTAACTCTTAACAAAAAAGCAACTAATTTTTCAAATCTATATGTATGTATGTTTGCATGTAGATTTTTACTAGTTAAAAAGTGTTTTGCAAAATTTAAAACATAATAGATGTTAATATATATTATATATATAAATGTATCTTTACATTTACTTGTTTCATTTTACGTTTAAGTTTGCGATCGCCAAATCATATTTGAAAAACATGTCATATCTTTTGTTTTTGAAAACAAATACAATTATATAACATGTAAATTAACTCAACTGAAAATTCAAAGAAAAAGTAGATAATCAGCCAAAAATCCTCTTCAGAAACCTAAATGTGATCAGATTTGAGTTTGGGTCAAAGAAAATCGATAACAATTAATTGATTTTGGTGATATATACCGAGATGCTAATCCTTGACCCAACAAAAAGGTATTAAAATGACAATCAACCAAGGCTAGTATTTATAACAAACAAAAACAAAGGTGTAGTGGTAGTATTTTAATAGGCATAAATCCATGAGCTTGAGGAGGGAATATTGTGTGCAAAAGAGTGTTGGATTTGGTCCGCTTAGGAGAGTAATTTATAGTATAATTGATACTGTATAATTGATGAAAGAACCAATAGAAAACATTACATGGAAATGCGTAACAGTGTGGCGGTCTCCTCTTTTGAGGTAATTAGGATTTTCAAATTGTTTTTCAACTCTTTCCCGAACACTATAGTACACAGATATATTTGTATATGTGGTTAAATTTACAAAGATTTAAATAGTTTTAAATTTCTAATACGTAGATAGTATTATTCTATTTTAATAGAATTTAAATCTAAACATAATTTACTATTATTTGAATGATGATTTTAAATTCTATTTTAAAATCTAATGTTATTTAATAAATTATTTATATTAAAATCTAGTATTATTTAATTTTCAAAAAATTTAAAATTCTTTGTATTTTAAATTGATTTCAAATAATCTCTTATGAAGTTATATAAATAAATGAGTGAAGAATTCAAGGCATATTATATAGATTTTAAAATTCTTTAACTTAAACTATTTTAAAAAAATTAAATTTGATGTATTACAATATATTAATGACTGATTTTAAATAATGATTGAATAACACTCCTACATTGTTTAATGACGCCTAAAAAACATAAATGTTAATTGATATATTAAAACGCATTGAGTGTTAAATAAGAAAACAAACGATGTGATTCATGTTTATGCCATAGCCAAAGAAACAATTATTTTGCAATTAAACATAGATGTCCAATCATGAAAAACGTTAGTCTCTAAATTCACAAAATCAAATACTTTTGTTCTCTTTCTTTGTAGGCCACAGTTTAAAATAAAGTGTAAGCATTTTTCACAGCATATCCAGACGAAGCATATATATTAAATCAATATATAAAATATGGACCATATTTCAACATGGAGACATTATAAATTCTAGAATAGTTTTTGTTCTCCTTCACGCAGACACATTACACTCTGCCATTGTCCCTTTGCATTTCTATTTATTTTCGAAGATATATCAAAGATATTAATTAATATTTTGTATTATTAAGTTTATAAAAGTCATCGTTCTGAATTATTTTCCTGTGTTGTAATTTCAATTTTCTCTTTATAGATGATATTTGTAACTATCTCACTGGACCTATTGGTGGTCTGTTAAATGACGAAGAAAATGTCAAAAGAAAATATTGAAATATAATATCGGAGTGTGACGTACATATTATAATCCATAGCCTCTAAAATCAACGGATTGATAAATATTTATTTTAAGTACATATATGCATTTTCTACAAGATGATATACATCGAGTATTTATTATAAATATCCCCATGCATAAGTATAAAACAGTATTGTATGTATAACAAAATGACTTTCATTAATCAATACACTGCCTAAAACATGATCCTAATAAACTGATTTTCATTGTTGACGTCTTTGACACGAATGGGGTTAATCTATTGGTTAAAAACTTACATTATTGATATTTTAAAACAAACACAAATATTTTCTCGATCTAAATCCGCCTTGACATTATTTTGTAAGAGCCGATGAATGAATAAATTTCGAGAATAAGCCAGATGGTTTAATATTTTCCAAGTCAGATGTTTAATTATTCGAATTATTTTCTGGCGATCAATCATCGTTATTTCCAGCAATATTAGCTGCTTCTTTTTTTTCCAGGGAATGTAATAAGAAACGATAATACTGGCTGATCATGTTATGCCTCGGCTGATTAATTTACATCCAAACAAAATATTTTTGAAACATGCTGCCCCCACATGGGTCCTCTTCTGGTTACACCGTTATCGTTATTATATTGTCACAATTTTCAATATGGATATTGTTCACAAAATAATTATAGAATTCAATGCAAAGTCCAGTACATCCGTTTCAGAAAATATACTGTATATTACGGCGTTTATATATGTACCGTATCGTATATGTGCTCATGATTGCATGTGGCAAAGACATAATAGTATGATTTTGACTCTAATGCCGGATATTTAGTGGTAAACCCTAATCTGTAAATATATATATGCAGTAAATTCATTATTGTCCTTTTTAGATCACCTTCATCAGTGCAGTATCTTAACTGACGTTATAAACAATTTTTAAAATATTTTAATATTTTTATTATTAAATTAATTTTGAATCTGTAAAAAATCTTAATTTAACACATTCCCCTATAAGTTAATATCTTAAAAATCTCTTTTTTTTTGAAATTTTTGTTTTTTTCGTAATTTTTAGATTTTTTTTCTTAATTACATAGATATCCACTAAATATCTATTGATGGAGATCTTCTTAGTAAATCTTACCAAAGTTATTACCTTTATGTCTGGATGACTGATGTTTTGGCTACTATAAACATATTCAGACATAACAGTTATTTATTTATTTATTTATTTACTTTTCGTTTTCTTATATATATATATATATATGTTAACTCCATTTTCACACATATTTTACCTTTTGCCCAAATATTTGTTATTAACCCACTTTGGAAAATGTAAAGGGAATTTGCATTGGTTAACTATGAAAAATATGTTATTTAGGTGTATGGAAAATGTTTTAGATAAAAGTATAATTTGCATCTTTATTAAAGTGTAAACATTAATCTTTCAAGTACTAAAAGTTAAAATATCAAAAGTTTATATAAAAAAGTAAAAATCTGCACCGGAAAGGCGGAAACACTTGTTTAACAAAGAAGTATGGTTGTGTAACACACCTGTATGTGTTTTCTAGATCTAATCATATTTACACGTCTCAGCAACGCAAATAGAAGTGTGAATATGAGAATCCTATCTAATATTATTTAGTAAGAAGACACAAATCCGGAAGAAGAAAATCAAAACATGAGAACAAGTTGGCAACTATGAGATTTGAAAATTCGGTAAAACGTATCAATCTCTATTATCGTGCAAAGGTATTAATGTTCAGATTGGCATCACATAGTACCCAACTTGCTCTTCATTGTTTTTACAGAAAAATAAATTAAATATAGTACCAGATCGACCCACCAAACTGATTATCGTCAAATCTTGCTAGGCGTTAGATTCCCACGTTATCATCATAGAAAAAAAAAACTAAAATAATAAGTGTCTTCACGTCTTCACGTCTAAACATTTGTTTTAGAATTAGAGTAACATTCCCACACCAATTTGTATATATAAGTTTAATCGGTTTTAATTATTATACATGACTCGAGTCACTCGACGAAGAGTAGCTAAAGAAAACTCATATTTAAAAGTAAAAACAATGTACGGAGTCAAAATTTCTTGCTAGGCCATTTCTGACCTCACCAACTGTATCATGCATAGAAATGTTCCTTTACTAAAAATAAATTATTTTACTTCTGTAAAATTAATTTCTTGATGAAGACAGAGAGAGAATCTACCGACTGCAAAGTACTGCAGAAGAAGAATCTATCTTGGTTTATTCTTTATACAGTAAACATTTTTTTTGAGAAATACAGTAAACATTTTTTCATGATCGATACATTTAACATTTTATTACAAAATAATCTTTCAACAAATTTACCATTTTTTGAAAAGAAAAAAAAAATCCTTTTCTTTGGTGATTTTTTTTTTCTTTCCTTTTGTTAATTATTTGGTTTATCTAATATTAATCCAATTTCGAGTGTTTTTACCGTGCAAGTCACCACGTGAACTTCATCTCAGGAGATAACAGGGCCCACTAGGATTCTCCGTATCTAACTGCGGACCCCCACTCTTTCACCACACACGTGTGACCTCATCCTCTCCCACGTGAATATCCACGTGGCGCTATTTCTTTGCGTCTCTCCCATTCCTCCCATGCTCTCCTCCATGACTATACCACATCCTAGTTACGATCATAGTTTAAAACACTCAAACACCAATCCCATTCTCTCTAATCAAATTTCATTTCCCTTATCTATATATACATCAACATCGTTGAATTTTCTACTATACTTTGTTCTTGATGTCCCAGACAACTAATTTTTCGATAGTCAAGTCAATGGTTACCTAGATTTATGCTCATATAACACGTTTTGATTTGAGAAACTTGCATGATACTGCCAATCTTGAAGTATTCAAACCGTAACTGTTCGGTCTACAATGTCTTGCTGAAACATGTTATGTGTATATACTATGTAGTATAGTTAATGATACACATCGACACGTAGATATCACTCGGTCCTTTAGTTAAAGATGAATTTGTTATAAAGAATATGACGTGATCTTCTCCGGTACAAACTCTTTGTCCTATAAATAGAGAGCCTCTTGTCTTCATATTCTCGACACACATATAAACGCATAAACTCGTTAAATTGTACGAATAAATAGATTTTAAAAGCTCGTTATATTTTTTTAATAGTATTATATTTTCACCCAAACCGAAAAAGAGAGAGAATCTGTGCATGTTGCTCAGAAAATCTTCAAAGTGTAATCTGGGCTTACGTTAGCTCTCACGAACTCCCAAGGATCTCCTATATATGTTTTTTCATTTCCCCATAAAATCTTCCATCATCTAAAACATTTTTATTATCATTTCTTCTTCTATATTATTCCTTTCCCCTTTAGTGTTCTGAGAGACGCATATCTTGATTTCTTGATTCTTGATGACTCCTGAAATGACGTCAAGCTTTCTTCTCGTGACGTTCGCGGTTTGTACACTGATCATAGCCGTTGGTCCGAGCGAACTCCTCCGCATCGGAGGCATAGACGTCGACGGCCACTTCACCTTCAAGCCTTCCGACTTAGCCTCAGTCTCGTCGGACTTCGGTATGCTAAAGTCGCCGGAGGAGCCATTAGCCGTACTTCATCCATCCTCAGCCGAAGATGTGGCACGACTCATCAGAACAGCTTACGGCTCTGCCACGGCGTTTCCGGTCTCAGCCCGAGGCCACGGCCATTCGATAAACGGACAGGCCTCGACAGGGAGAAACGGTGTGGTGGTGGAGATGAGCCACCGCAACATAGGGACGCCGGAGCCACTTGTTGAACCGGAGGAAATGTATGTGGACGTCTGGGGTGGAGAGTTATGGGTTGATGTATTGAAAAAAACGTTGGAGCATGGCTTAGCACCAAAGTCATGGACTGATTACTTGTATCTTTCCGTTGGTGGTACTCTCTCCAATGCAGGAATTAGTGGTCAAGCTTTTCACCACGGTCCTCAGATTAGTAACGTCCTTGAGCTTGACGTTGTAACTGGTTAGTATAAAACGTTTTAACTTCATATATTTGGTTCTTCTTGGATTTGATTTTCAATACTAATAACAAAAAAAAACTGAATCAAAAATAGGAAAAGGAGAGGTGATGAGATGTTCAAAAGAAGAGAACACAAGACTATTCCATGGAGTTCTTGGTGGGTTAGGTCAATTTGGGATCATAACACGAGCACGAATCTCCTTAGAACCTGCTCCCCAAAGGGTAAATGTTTTAAAATTTTGATTTTATGCTGTCACGTAATATAAATTGCCGGGCGGGTCCATGAGTTATATTAACCTTTTCAAGATTGTTGTGACATATTTTTCTTTACAAATTATTAAATTCAGTTAATGAAACCCTAATATGATAATCTTGTGACAGGTAAGATGGATAAGAGTATTGTATTCGAGCTTTGAAGTCTTTACTCAGGACCAAGAGAACTTAATATCTATGCATGGTCAATCAAAGTTTGATTACGTTGAAGGGTTTGTGATCGTGGACGAAGGTCTCGTCAACAACTGGAGATCTTCTTTCTTTTCTCCTCGTAACCCCGTTAAAATTTCCTCTGTTAGTTCTAACGGCTCCGTTCTGTATTGCCTTGAGATCACCAAGAACTACCACGAGTCCGAGTCCGACACCGTCGATCAGGTAAAATTTAATTACGAATTCCTCGAATTTTATTCTAAATTAGATAAATATATTTTTTCTTATTATAATGATGAATATCTGGAAGGATTTAACGCTATGCGATTATTGAGGAAATCATGATTAAAAATTGTGGTTTTCTTTTAGTTTATATGATTGAAAGTGGTCTCCATAGTATTTTTGTTGTGTCGGCTTTAAATATAATTAAAAAAGAGTTTATAATAATTTAAATTAGGAAAAAGACATGAAAAAGAAGCCAGAGAGGATCTACAGAGATCTAGCTTTTCCACCTGAACTATTATGTTTAGTTTATCACTAGCGAATTAATCATGGTTACTAATTAAGTAGTGGACGGGGTCATGGACCACTCACCAAATAATGATTCCTCTTTACTCTAATTAAATCTTAATAAAACCAACTCTACTGGAATCTTAACTTATCCTTGGTTTCGGTAGGCTTTAATAGCAAACCAGCTTTTTTTAATTTTCCCCTTTAACTTTATTTCTTATTCTGAATTAAGTAAATTAAAAGTGGATTTTGTTTGCTTTGCTCCAGGAAGTAGAGATTTTGATGAAGAAATTGAATTTTATACCAACATCGGTATTCACGACGGATTTGCAATACGTGGATTTTCTGGACCGGGTTCACAAGGCGGAGCTAAAGCTCCGGTCAAAGAATTTATGGGAGGTTCCACACCCATGGCTCAACCTATTCGTACCAAAATCAAGAATCTCTGATTTTGACAAAGGGGTTTTCAAGGGCATTTTGGGGAATAAAACTAGTGGCCCTATCCTTATATACCCAATGAACAAAGACAAGTAAGTCTCGATCGATATTATCACCGTTTACTTATAAATTTCTTTTCAGAAACAAAAGAATAAAACGAGTTTTGCATGCATGCAAAGTTACACTTGTGGGGGATTAAAATTAGTGGTCCAAGAAAATAAATGTCTTGTCGAAACCGTAAAGAACTACTGACACGTGGTACATGGGATTGTCCGAAAAACTTTGTTCACATGTGCATCGAATCGAACCAGCTAAGATTGATAATAACGCATCATCGTCGGCTCATCTTTCTCTTTTGGTTCGTTGTCTAAACTGGACGGTCCAGATTGGGTCTATTGTTTTTTAGTTCCTATAAACTAATGGTGGTGGGTCCCAATCGGATTCTACTAAACCAAACCGATCTCAACGACCCTCCCACACATCATTTATTAACTATCGGTATTGTCGTGCTGACGTGTCTTTTTTTTTTTTTGGGTAATGCCAGATGGGACGAAAGAAGCTCGGCTGTTACACCGGACGAGGAAGTTTTCTACCTGGTGGCTCTATTGAGATCAGCTTTATCAGACGGTGAGGAAACGCAGAAGCTAGAGTATCTGAAAGATCAGAACCGTCGGATCATGGAGTTCTGTGATCAAGCCAAGATCAATGTGAAGCAGTATCTTCCTCACCACGCAACACAAGAGGAGTGGGTGGCTCATTATGGAGACAAATGGGATCAGTTTAGAAACATGAAAGCTGAGTTTGATCCACGACACATACTCGCTACCGGTCAGAGAATCTTTCAAAACCCATCTCTGTCTTTGTTTCCTCCACCGTCGTCTTCGTCGTCAGCTTCATGGTGACAAGACAAAATCAGAGGAGGGAAAGTAGTAGTTGAGATAATATTCTTCCTGATGTATATATATGACCTAATAGAGAAGCATCAGAGAGATTAGGTTTGGGGGTATTTTGTTAGTAGCGTTTAAAAATTAGAGTTAGGAAGATTCAAGTTAGTAATATGTTACTGTTTTAATTTTTCTACATCATCACGGATTTTGATATGGGTTTAGGGGAAGCTTTGAACCCGATTATTAAATTAAAATTAGACAACAAACAAACAAACCTCATGACCTGTTTTGGATTATTTATACATTGTATGGTTTGATGGATCATGGATGGTTTTATACTTTATCATCGTGGAACCACCATCGAGTCTCCTTTGGAGATCTTCCGTTCTTACAATTCTTCACATATCGGTCGTTATCGGTTGGTCGTTGCTGCAACCAAGCGAGATAAAGAAAGTTCATATTTTGTAGAAGAACAAAGAGAGCATAGAGTATAAGAAAAATGGCATATGACAAGAGTTTTAAGAGTCGCATGTACCTTTTCAGTGGAGCTAGAGAGCATGGAGAGGATGCTGATGCAGATAGAACTCACAGTCATGGCTGGAGACCACGAATCATACAGAATATCTACAAAGGATACACGTGGTCAGATTCTCCCTTAGAGTGGCCTCTGTTTAAAATACACTATTGAACAAATAAAATGCATGAAAAGCCGAATATGCCAAACGTTTGAGTCATTCTGTTTCTCTTTGCCAACACTGATCATATCATCATATGATCTTAGCAATCAATTTCTACTGAAATGTTACTAACGTGTCAAAAAACATCAGATAATTAGCTATATGTTACCCCTACCACAAAAGAGGAAGAGGGTGTTATCAGAAGAAACAGAGGGCTATCACATACCTAAGCAAATATGCCCGTTGCTGTAAATGTGAGGATGCAGAGGAGCTGGAGGAAGAAAAATCACCTGTCCAGTAAACAAAAACATTAAAAGGTGACACAACATATAATTAGAATAATTAACATTGCTTTGATACTTTAATATAAAAATAATTTCATAATTTTTCAATCCTGACAAATCTTTAGAGATCTCAACTTGTTCAATAACTCTTGGTTTATTTGAAAACTCTTAGACTAAACCAATATGTTTGCTTCTATCTAGCTTCAACTTATGCTAAAGTCAACGATACTGCAAAGTCACTAACTAAATAAAGCTTATGAAAATAAAGTTGAACACACTCACTTGTGGCGATTCCATAGGATAATGCTCGGGAAAATCAACTTGAAGCTGATAGGTTTCGTTGGCGTACAGAGTCCCTGGAGCTCCAATAACTTCAATTATCCATCTGTAATAAAATCGAATTTCACATTTACAGGTTCCCTAATTCAATAATTCTAAAGTCACAAATCAACCGTTTTTTTTTTAATTAATTGTACCTTTGGAGATTATCAGTGACGTTGTGTTTAAACCCCGTAGGTGGATTCATCTGCCATTCCACAAGCTCTTTCTGAAGCCTTTTACACGCGATCTTGCTCAGAGCCTTACGCAAGTTTTAAACAAAAAGTCAAAACCCTAAGTCAATGACACACAAAAGAGATAAAAACAGAGAGAGGGAAGGAAACCTTGTTAGAAGGAGCACCAGAACTTGCCATGGCTATGTAGAGATTTTAAGTGAGAAAAAGAGATGATTCTCCTCTATGAAGATGAAGATGAAGAAGAAGAAGAAAGGAAGGCTCGAGGAAGAGTCGGAGGATTTGTGGGGTCCTCTCTGATTGAATAGATCTCTCACAGATTATTTTCAGATCGTCAGAGGGATGGTGACGATGGTGCCACGTGTACTGTCGTGCGCTTTTTAGATTTATTTTTCTTTAAGTGTCAGCGATGCAGTCAGAGTCGCTGTGTTCTGCTGCCGATGAAACGGTGGCAAGGTTATAACTGTGATTTACGATATTCTGCCTGCGGTAACAATACCATTAACATTGGTAAAATATCATTCAAATTTTATTATTTAATTTGGTTATCTATAATATTAAGAAGAACATATATTAATATCTAAATATTTGTTAAAAATAAAATAAATCATAAATGCTAAAATATTAAAACTGATTATTCAACTCGATTTGCTATACATACATGTTTATAGATCAATTAAAAATTTAAAATATTTTATTTAGTTATTAAAATTTTAAAAAGTATATTAAAATTTTAAAAAGTAAATAATAATTTTATTTTGTAACAATATTATTATTTTATTGGAGTTTGAATATTTTACATATTTTTATTATGTTTAACTAATCAAATCAGATATCTAATTAAAAATATTTTTAAATATCTAAATAATTATGAAACAGATATTGGATAAAATATTATTCATATAGATAAAATATAGTGAATCACGAATACACTCAAATTTTTTGGATATGTGCTCCATGTCCATACCTAATTTGCCGCCCAAGTATATGTATAGTCATGAACCACGATCATTTATACAATATTAGACTTTTCACAGACCCTAATTTGCCGCCCAAGTATCAATATAATCACGATCATTTATACTTATGACTTTTTCATGTACTGATGTAAAAAAGGGAGAATGACAACTTCATCAATTCAATTTCTGAAAACTATTGATCGGTCAAAGTAAATAACGCCTAAACAGTGTTTATAATACTATGGAGTAGTATATGAAATGAATAAATTAAATAGAAGCTAAGAATAGGTCATGACTCATAAGTTGAAGACTCGAAGGCCTATAGGGTGTGTTTCAAGTTGAAGTAGGAATAAAGAGAAAGCCAAAGCAATGTCTTCAAGATCTCTGCGGGGCCTTCTAACATCTACGAGTTGTCCTAGTTAGCAGCTACTATCAACGAATATATATACACACACTATTCTTAAAGTTTCCATGTTCCTTTGCCTTTATCGCTAAGACGCAGAAAGTCTCTGAAATTTCCAATAAATAATAGAAATCATGAATTTAATAAAAGACTCTGGTTGAACCAGTTTTTTTTTTTCCTTTTTACCAGATTTTGTATATGGACATTCAATGAGGTTGAAACTCTTAGAAAGTATTGAAAAAACATGTTCTTATGTGGGATCTTATAAAATTTCAAGCTCCAAACTTTAATCCACACTAGCGCCATTAACTATTCTTAATTTTTAGAGTTGTAACCAATCTTAAAGACTTAACTAAATAGCTAGTAATCAAGAAGCACTTAATGATATTATACATTTTATAGTGTTTTTTTAAAGTAGTATTTAACATTTGTTGTTTGCATGTGTGTGTCTTTTTCTCTTTTTGTTTTTTTGAACTTCCCAACAAAGTTCGAAGCTCAGAAAGGGAACTGTGGGTACTGATGCAACAATGCAAGATAAGAGGAAGCATTTATGCAAAAAGCCTGTTTTTTGTGCTCAGAGGAGAGGGACCATATACATTTGAAATACCTTCTATTCTTCTTTCTTTTGACAAAGATATACCAAAAAACAAATTTCTTGGACTGGTGTTAATCAATTGTTATATTTATTTATTTAATTTATCTATTTATTAAGTACTAGTATTAGTAGGAGGAGGTATAGGTAAGCAATACAAAGTGCTTTTCCTGCAGGCCGCAGCATTGGCTCTTACTCTCTAGGTGCTTCGTGATTTCAAAATCTTCAGTGCTTTTCTTACCACAATAATTGTGAATATAAAACCAGCTTTGACCACTGATTACCTCGATTAGTGTTTTTTCAACATATGTGACACTATACATGGTCTTCTCGACTAATAGCCTACCTCAGTAAACAACACAAAATCAGTGAAAAGCTTTCATTTACGCTATAAATTCTGAGGTAATCTTTGGATAGACCACTAATAGTTAGTGGAAGTGGTAACGAGTAGCAAGTAGGTTTCAACAGCTACCTTCCTACAAGTCAACTTAACAGTTCTGTAAAAAAAATCAAATACATATTTTCGATTTATATAAGTATGTATATAAAAGTTGACAAAAAAAAAAAGTATGTATATAATATATATTTGCTTCTTGGTTAACATATTTATGTATGTGAAGGGAAAAAGTAAAGATAAGAGTGCCCATAAAGCTTTTATTTTCACTCTTTTTCTTGACTTGTTTTCTCTCCGGGTAGAAAACGATGGAGGAGTTTAGGGTAAGACACGAGTTTTCATCTGCCACTAGTGTTTCGTTGGATTCAAGATACGTCAAGGCAGCGCGGTGCCTTTTAGAAGAAGTTATCGACATGGGTGGTAGAGAGGTTGATCTTTGCAACGACGTTCTTATCCAACAACTGTTTCCAGGAAGAAGAAGACCCGGTTTTGGCTTGTCCTCTGAGATCAAATCTGAACTATGTAACTCAGGTTTCATGTCTTTGCCTGAGAATCATGAGTTTCATATCAAAATCACCAAGCTTCTCAGTTTGTTGCAACAGGTCTGTCACTTTGGTTGCTTTTGTATAAAACACAACAGTCTAAATATAAGCTGTAAACTCTAATTTTTAAATAATATATACTAAAACTTAAAATTTAAAAATATTAATTATAAATTAATAAACAACATGGTGCTGGTTTTTAGTTTAGATTTTTTATAGTTAAATTCATTTTCCAAATTATCCCAAAGTTCGTTTTCTTTTATGGCTAAATCCGGTTTATTTCACCCGGCTATCAACAGATAGAATAATTATTATGGAAGTAATCTTTTTTTTCCTCTTTGGTCGAATAAATATAAAATTCGATGACAAATCTTATATAAAATCAAACAAAACAGTCAAAATTTAAGACATAAACACTAATTTCTAAATAGTAAATACTAAAAAAAATTATGTTGCCTGAATTTTGAAAATCTTAACTAGATTTACTAAACATGTTGTAGTTTTTTAATCTATATTTAGTAAGATCTATTTTCCAAATTATCCCAAAGTTTGTCTTCTCTGGTTAAATCCGGTTTATTTTCCCGGTTATCTATAGGTAGATGAGAGGTTTGACATATACTGCAATCAATTGGAGCAAGTGATATCATCATTTGAGGAAGTAGCAGGAGAAGGATCATCCAAACTATACACCGGTTTAGCACTTCAAGCCATGACTCGACATTTCGGTTCTCTCCAAGAAGCTATCCTCTCTCAGCTCAACTCTCTTCGTAGGAGATTCATCATCTCTCAAGATTTTGTTCCCAAGATCATGACCTCTGGCTTGTCACAGCTCAGCTTGTTCGATGGGAACACTCCATCATCGCTTCAGCGTCTCGGTTGGGTTCAAGGACCTCAGAGGCATGCTTGGAAACCCATCAGAGGCTTGCCTGAAACATCTGTTGCGATTCTCAGAGCTTGGCTCTTTCACCATTTCTTGCATCCGTAAGTGTGTTTTTCTTGCTGCTTAAGTTACATTAACTTTAGAGACAAAGTAACATTTTGATTTATTGTAATGAAAACAGTTATCCGAGTGATGCAGAGAAGCTGATGTTGGCGTCTCAGACAGGGCTTTCAAAGAACCAAGTACCTTCATATGATTCTTAATATCATGCATTGTCTTTACGCATTTGACATCATAAAGAATCTGACTGAGATCATTTGTTGTGTGCTTGTTGGTGGTCTAAGGTATCAAACTGGTTCATAAATGCTCGAGTTCGACTCTGGAAACCAATGATAGAAGAGATGTATAGAGAAGAGTTTGGAGATTCCTCAGATGAATCTATGCAAAGAGAAGGCAATGATGATTCAAACTGACTTGAATAAAGAACAACAACAGAACAGAGGTTCACACCGCCTAACTCGATCTTGTGATGAGTTTGTTAGTCAGTTTTATACCTTCTTCTTTACACTTTCCAAGAATCAGCATTGTAATCTGCACTGGACTCAAGTTTCTTCGCTTCACTTAGTTTTTTTAGTATTACATCATGAAAAAATGTTTTAGTTCTGGTTGATATCTCCTTATTTAGATATACCAGTAGCATGAATCCTTTCATCCAAGAATCAGCATTACACATTGGGATCTCTAAAAAGTAAACCTTATCCATAAGAAGATACTATAAATCACAACAAAGAACTAAGCAAGGAAAAAACAAAGAGTGAACCTTACTTGATGATCACGAGCATATCTAAACATATCTCTCATTAACAATGAACTATCTCTTAGTATTTAATTACAAGCGCTCAAAAAACAACCTAAGTGAAAGAGAAAAAAAGGTATCATAAAACTTAGTACATGTAAAGGAAAAAAAACTGTTATACAAACTCTTAGAGCAAATCCAACGTCTTTTTTTTAACACAGTCCTACACTTAAGTTCTCAGTAGTTTTTTTAGTGATTAAAACTTTTAAAAATATTAAGAGTTTGAGAGAGTGTGGAAGAGTTCTACTTTAAGATTTTTCACATACCGTCGAAAACCTTATATAATACTTGTCACTTTATTGATTCAGTTAATATTAAAAAACTAAAATATATTTAGATAATTATAATATTGAAAAATTTTTAACAACTATAACAGTTACGGATAATGCTGCTCTTAAGGTCTTTAACCATCAAAAAGCTGAATGGATGTTGCTAGCGATTGCTTTTGGTAACAAAAAGAAAACGATTCATCATCGTCTTATGTTGTGCACTATCATCATCAAACAGAACATATTCATCACCGTCTTAAATTATATATTTATTATTATTATCATTGCAAAAGTATTATAATTTTCTTTAGAAAACCACATTCATTTAACCTATTTTAGAAAGTTTAATTATTTGATATTATAGTGTGTTCATTTCCCCATATTCCACCTGCCGTTTATTAAGTCTACATTAAAATTATGTTTATCCAAATAAAAGAAACAATCCACTCATGAATATAAATATACATAATCTAATTTTGTTAATACATTGATTCTCCTCGAAAGTTTGTGTCGGCTGTTCCAATCCATAACAAACTGAGACTCAGAAAATTGATAGAATTAAAAAAATATATATTAAAATATACAAAAGGATAATAAAAAATAAACATTTATTAGTATTGACACAAGGCCGTAAGCTTCCTTCCGTTAGCGTCCACAAGGCAATTTCGCGTCCAAGTCTTTTGTTTTTGGCCACTTTCACCAACCTCACGTCCAACACATCTACCTTATTTATTTCATTTTTTCATCATCTCTATTTCAAATCTATTTTATTATTTATTACACAACCTCCATAGATCCCTTGGGACAAGGAATCGACCTATCAGAAGGCTCGAATAACTTGCAAATAATTGTTTTTCAATAAATACCTTTCCTAGTTTCATACATATCTAATTGTTTATGAATAGTGTTTTATCCTAATGTCATATATAATAAATACTAGACGATTTAACTCAATTAGCAAAATATTTTTTCTGTTAGTCAATAGTTGATTTTTTCTTTACAAGGAAGGAATTGGGTAGTCACCAACTGGTTGTTAAGGCCCTTTAATCCCTCAATTAAGCAATTGAGCAAACACACTTCTACCTCAAAGAACACTTCTGGCAAATCAAATTCTTTAGGTTGCCTCCCACAAAGAAAATTTCTCTAGCTCCAAGGGTGGTTTTGCAATTTAACATTAATATTTAATAAACTGTTTTGCTGACATTTTCTCCGTTTGTATGTACTATTTATTATGTAAAAATACAGAAAATATGATAATGGAGTTATTTAATTTCGTCCTTTGCACGTCACTTAATAAGAAATGCGTGGTCGATGTATGACGCAAACACAACACGTATAACTTGTACTAACAGTATGATACGCCTAAAAATGCTTATTTGAATTAAATTACAAATGTATAGACACCATTAGGATCACTTTAACTATTACTCCGTGTATCATGTCACGTAACACATGCTTCATGCTCGCTTATAGACATGGATTTGCAAAATACGAAATAAAAATATATGTTGTTGGTTCACACTAACTTATGAGTTTAATATCACAACTATGACTAATTTGAGATGCTCTAGTTAACAACTCAATCAAACTTTGGTGGACAAATTTAATAGTAAAACAATTCAACGGTTGCTTGAATTTGTGTCCAAGCTATTTTTTTTTTTTTTTTTTTTTTTTTTTTTTAATTTTTTAAATTTTTAAAAAAAAAAAAAAAAAAAAAAACGAAATTCAACTCTTTTCTTCATTTTTTAAACACTATTTGTTTATTCTATTTATTTGAATATACGCACCAAGTCATTAGTCAAGTCAATGATATTCGTTCCATTTCAATAATTTTAGTTTGTATATCGATAGTTTGGTTTAGAAATGTATATAAAGTCGTATTTTGTGAAAATATTCTCTTTTTTTTTTTGAAACACCACTTTCATTAAAACAGTTAAACCTTCGGACTACAACAGTTCATAGCGCTACAAGCATAAAACCATAAAACATACATGATAGGAGTAGAGAAACCTCTAAGATAAAACGACAGCGAACTCAAAGCACAGCTTGAGTGCGTCAAAACCAAAACCACGGCAAAGCCGGGAAGTCGCAACATAGTCACATTAAATAGTGACGTTGATTTCCAGTCCGCACCTCGGATTATCGTTGAAACGAAACCCGCTGCATCTTCAGGCCCCGAACGGACCGCTCCACAAGATAGCAAGACGGTTATAGACTTGGAAAGACACCTTCGCTTTTGGGCAGAAGGGAAAACACTTCTCCAAGAGAAGGCACTTGATGATGATGGTGCTATGGATGATAGTGAAAATGACGATGACGACGTACCCAGTGAACCCACCGGTAAAGAGAGCACTAATAAACTCTTCGGGAAAGAGAGATATGACGTTGTGACCATAACAGTTTCGGTAAAAATCCCAATGAACCCATTGAAAACTCTTAGCAAATTGGTCAAAACGACCGACTTACCCCATAAACTGGGCTTTGAAACTAGGCTGAGATGAAATTGAATAAGTTTTGATGGACTCACCAGGCCCAAACCACAAACGAAGAAGCCCATCTCATTGCCTTGAAGAAATCCGTCAAGATGCCGATGACGGTAGCTCGGGTCGCCGGAAAGGGAGAAGCGACGGTTATACCTGACAGTAGGAAGGGAAGATGAAAGTGCAGGTCTCCGGTCATCCTGAAGAAATACAGGGCGCGGCGGAGCTCTTCGTCGGAGTAAAGCTCCTCCTCGGTGAGAAGGGTGAAGAGATAAGCAGAGGGCGGAACAGAGGACCCGACGAAGGAGAGGCGGTTTCGATGGAAGGG
>MU107049.1:0-17617 GCA_012274485.2 Sinapis alba | reverse complement strand
AAAGATGGTGGACTTCAGAAGCATACTTGAACCCAAGCGATTTGAAGCAGTAGCAGTAATGGCGGAGGCGAGCAGGGAAAGCGTCGTGGCGGAGGCGGATGTAGCAGCAGTCGTGGCGGAGGCGGATGTAGCAGCAGTTGCGGCTGAAACGAACGGAGAAGCAGTTGCGATGAAGTAAGAAGCAGAACGGAGACGAGGCATGAGCGGAGACGGATGGCGACGACGCCGGCGAGCTAGGTTGCTGCCGGCGTCGAGGAGAGCAACAAAAAGCGGCGCCTCGATTTCCGTGGCAGAGAGAGTAAGCTAGGGCGATGATATTTATTTGAATATACGCACCAAGTCCAAGCTATTAAACTTCTAAAAAAACAAAAAAAAAAAAAAAACGAAATTCAACTCTTTTCTTCATTTTTTAAACACTATTTGTTTATTCTATTTATTTGAATATACGCACCAAGTCATTAGTCAAGTCAATGATATTCGTTCCATTTCAATAATTTTAGTTTGTATATCGATAGTTTGGTTTAGAAATGTATATAAAGTCGTATTTTGTGAAAATATTCTCTATTATCTAAATCCAAACACAAAAATAAATAAAATGAAATTTCTGCTTCACGCGTGCTATTTTCTAAATGGTTGGCACAGAAGAAAAAAAATATATTAATAAATGTGATACAGAAGCTTCTTCGGTTGGAATAAAATTAAATATTACTGGTAGAGATTGTCAAATTTTCTCCATAGATTATTATGATATTGGTTGATATTCGTTATTAATTTAAAAATCTGGTGTTTGTTGTCGAGGTTCCAATGATAAGATGGGTTGGTTCTTGTTCTTTGTGAGTGATACACACACAGAAAAAAGTAGAGAATAATTTTGTTTATTATAATTGGCAATAATTGATCGTCTCTTGGGATTGGGTGTCTCTCTTTTTGTCTTCGACTGTTACGAAGTTCTTCTCTTTTCTTTGTGTTCCCTTATTCAGAGCCACATCCACAATCTCTCTCTCTCTCTCTCTCAGGTTCTTGATTGATTTGTAATGTTTTTTTTTTAAGCTTTCCTTTTTTGGAAAGAAATGATCATCTTCATGTTATCATCATCTCGTACATGAAATTATGAAATCATCAACAGAAAGAAAATAAACACTTTATTATATAATGGATCTTTCATGATTTCATCATCCTCTGCTTTTTGCGTCACTGAAATTGATGTGGAAAAGGTTTCTCTTATATAAAGATTAGGGTTTTAATTCTTTCCTAATTTAGAGATTTCTGGGTTTCATTTTTTTTTTCTTTCTTGAATTATTCCATCTGTAATAGCTGCGTGAGAATACGATGTTTTAACAAAGAATCTGGTTTTAAACTTACACGTATCTCTCTTTCTTTCTCTTACAGGGAATCTCGTTTTCAGACAAAGAGATCAGTTGGATGAGATAAGACTCACTGAACTAAAAAAAACATTTTGTAATAAAACACATGGCGGTTTATTACCCAACTAGTGTCGGCATGCAACCTCTGTACCAAGAATCCATCTACCTCAACGAACAACAACAGCAACAAGCTTCTTCTTCCTCCGCCGCATCTTTCTCCGGCGGTGTACCAAACGAGATGGTATTTATCCCACCAACAAGCGATGACGTCGTCACAGGTCTCAACGGAAGTTCAAGCAACGATCTAAGCTTTCAAGGAGGAGGACTTTCATTGAGCCTTGGTAACCAGATCCAATACCATTACTCGAATCTCTCTAACCAATTGAATTACAGTAATGATGAGAATGGGAAGAGCTTGAGTCATAGTCATCATCAAGCTGAGCAGATGCCTTCCTCTGGTTACAGCAATGGAGTTGGATTCTACAACAACTACCGTTACGAGACATCAGGATTCGTGAGTAGCGTTCTAAGATCTCGTTACCTTAAACCAACACAGCAATTGCTAGATGAAGTTGTTAGTGTCAGAAAAGAAATGAAACTGGGTGATAGTAACAAGAAGACCAAGAACAACGACAAAGGTCAAGACTTCACTAATGGGTCGAGTGATAACAACACAGAAAACGAGAAATCACAGGAGGAGTTATCTCCTCAAGAACGTCAAGAACTTCAGAGCAAGAAGAATAAGCTCTTAACAATGGCTGATGAGGTAAATTAATTTAATCAAAAGCCACAATTTATTACCATAATTGTTAAGTTTCATAAACTTGCACCTATAAATTAATTGGCCATAAATGAATTAACCGAAGTCCCTTATATGTTAGTGTTACATTTTTAAATTTTCTATATGAGATCTCAACAATGATATTGTTATTGTTGATGATTGTTTTTGAAATAATGTTTGCAGGTAGATTTAAAAATAGACTAAATAATCAGGACATGTATTTTTCTTAACCGATTTGAAAAATTGGATGATCTAAACACTAAAATTTTGGTGGCCGAAGCAAATGTTTTATCTCACTATGTCTAGAACCGGCCTTACATTGATGTTGTATGATTGTTTTTGAAAACTTTGCAGGTAGATAAAAGGTATAACCAATACTACCATCAAATGGAAGCTCTAGCTTCGTCTTTCGAGATGGTAACAGGTCTTGGAGCAGCTAAGCCTTACACATCAGTGGCTCTGAACAGAATCTCTCGCCATTTTCGCTGCTTAAGGGATGCTATAAAGGAGCAGATTCAGGTGATTAGAGGGAAGCTTGGGGAGAAAGAGACGTCTGAAGAACAAGGAGAGAGGATACCACGTCTTAGGTATTTAGATCAAAGGTTGAGACAACAGAGAGCTTTGCATCAACAACTTGGAATGGTTAGACCATCTTGGAGACCACAAAGAGGCTTACCTGAAAACTCTGTCTCTATACTCCGCGCTTGGCTCTTTGAGCATTTCCTTCATCCGTAAGTGTTTGATTAATACATTTTTGCTTCTCTTTGTTTAGTTAATAACCAGTTTAAGCTTTTTTGTAGATATCCTAAGGAATCAGAGAAGATCATGCTTGCTAAGCAGACAGGACTATCGAAAAACCAGGTAACACAAGAAGGCTGAGATGTCACGTTTGTTGTTGTCTTAGTCTTTGGTCTTGCTTTGATTTTGAGTGGTTGTCTGGTTCTTGATAATCTTTAGGTTGCGAACTGGTTTATAAACGCGAGAGTTAGGCTCTGGAAACCGATGATAGAAGAGATGTATAAAGAAGAATTTGGTGATGCATCAGAGTTACTCTCTAACTCTAATCAAGACAAGAACAAAATGCAGGAAACATCTCAGCTCAAACACGAAGACTCTTCTTCTTCTTCACGGCAACAACATCACAACAACAACAACATTGCATATACATCTTCTGTTGAAGAAAACCTTGTCTTCACAGATCCAAAACCAGATCGTGCTACTACTGGGGGTGATTACGACAGCTTGATGAACTATCAAGGGTTTGGTGTGGATGATTACAATCGCTACATTGGCGTTGGAAACCAGCAAGATGGCAGATTCTCTAATCCCCATCAGTTACACGACTTTGTCGTCTGAAAAAAAGTTTATGAGCTTTCCACAAGCACAAGGACTGGCAATGCCAGTGATTGGATTGGGGTGGGAGTATGATTCTTGAAGCGCAAGAAAAACGCTTTTCGCATTTTTTATACATAGGGGATATACAACACCATATAAATCTGTAATATTCGTGGTGGCATATTATTTGTGAAAACTGTAGGTGTTAGTCCGTTACATTTGTATATGAAACTGAGCCTTATATACACTTTGGTAAGCAATGTTTGTAATGTTTTGTGTATAATCTTCATGGTGGTTGGTATAAACAAATAGTTTTTCAAGTATGAAAATATAAACATATTGGAGTTTGGTATATTCTCATCTACTGTTATATTTGTTTTTGGAGCAGGTTTAACCTGATGTAGATTATAGAACTTAGATAACCCTGTAAATGGATGAAAACACACAAAATATCCCAAACAATAACATATCAGTAGTAAGATACTCAACTCTTGCTGCTACTATAAACCTGTGAACCGAAACTATTGAACTGAACCAGAAGTGCTTCTTCTTAGAAGATCTTTCACATCAGTCAACTCTTTCACAACATCTCTCATGGACGGTCTGTTCTCTGGCCTTTTGTCCGTACACTGAAGTGCCAAGTCTGTAAGTATAATTACTTGTTCTCTAAGCTTTGTGTCCAGAAGAAGCTCATCCACTAGCGTTGGATCAACGATTGGACCAACAGTAGTATCATCTTCATCATCCTCGTAGCTGCTTAATACAGATCTGACCCAGCTCACGAGATCGGTCTCCTCCTCAGGTAAAGATGTGTCGACAGCTCTCTTTCCAGTTACCAGCTCGAGCAAAACAACTCCGTAGCTATAAACATCCGATTCCTTGCCTCTCACTGTTCTGTATGCATTTTCTGGTGCTATATAACCAGTGGTGCCTGTGATGGTGGTGCTTGTTGAAATAGTCGAGTCATCTAGAATCCTAGCTAATCCGAAATCTCCAATGTGAGGCTCCATCTCTGAGTCCATGAGTATGTTCTCTGGTTTGATGTCACGGTGGATGATTGGTGGATAACAGTCATGGTGTAGATACGCTAGACCGTGTGCAATGCCAAGGACTATGTTGAACCGTGCAGACCAGTCAAGACTGGTTCCTCCTCCTCTGTGCAGAACATCGTGTAGGCTTCCGTTGGGCATGTACTTGTACAGCATGAGTCCGTTTTCTTTCCTGATCCAAAACCTTTCCAACCGAATGAGGTTTCTATGCCTAACTAGCCCGATTGTCTCGATCTCCCTCTTCACGTTTTGGTTTGCAGGTTCCCCAGCAAAGATGAGTTTCTTCACGGCATAATCTTCGCCTGGGGCTAACGAGGCTTTGTAAACAACTCCATGAGCTCCTCTTCCAATGATGTACTTGTCATCTAGATTCTCGGTGGCTGCAAGAACTTTGTTAAGCAACAAGGAAAGACCTTCTTCTTCTTCTTCCTCGTCGTTGAGGACATGAGCATCTTCTGTCTTGACTCCTACTCCTCTTTTGCAGCAGAGGAAAAACAAAGCTAGAGCAAAAACCAAAGCAAGTGCAGATAGAAAAGAGCCAACTGCTATCAGGGAAATCTTCCAGGTGCTAAGTTTTGATTCTTGACCTTTGCAAGTTTTAAACTCCTTACGGGTCACTGCACTTACTGAGTAAGAAGGTTGAATGATGCAGAGGTCTGGATTTCCCGAAAATATTGATGAACTATTAATCAGTTTTACCGGTATAGGACCCGTGAGGTGATTATTCGAGACATCAAGCTGTAACAAACCAAGATTTTGGAGAATCGATAAAGTCCCTGTTAACTTATTGTTGGATATGTTGAGCCGTACGAGACTGACAAGACCCCTCAGAGCAGTTGGAATCTCACCTCTGAGTTCGTTCCTACTGATGTCTAAGTTGTTCAGGTTCTTTAACAAGCCAAGCAAGGAAGGAATCTCACCTCCAAAAGCGTTTCTAGCTACCCTGAGATCTATTAGGCTCTCAAGCTCTGCCAAGAAGGAGGGAATGGCTCCTGAAAACCGATTGTCGCTGAGAACCAAAGTAGTCAAGCTTTTCCAGCTTCTGAAACTCAACGGAACAGAACCGTTCAGTGAGTTGGACCCGACATCAAACTCAAGAATTCTCCCACAGCCAGATAGGTGAGATGGCAGAGGACCTTCAAGGTGATTATGTGAAAGATACAGCCTTCCTTTCCCAGGTTCTGCAGATTCCCCAGCTCTGGAGGTATCAAACCTGTGAGTTTGTTTTGAGAAAGGTCCATTGTCATAAGATTCTTGCAGCTTCCCAAGCTGCGGGAGATGGATCCTTCAATGCTGTTGTCTTTGAAGTCAATATACTCAAGACTATGCGTCTCAAGAAACTCCGGTAGAACACCAGAAAGCTTGTTTCCTCCTAGGATCATTCTCTTGAGGGTCTTACACTTACCAACAGACGGTGGTACTTTACCACAAAGCTGATTAGAACCCAAGTTAAAAAACCTCAACTTCTGTCCATGGCAGAGGTTGGGAGGTATCTCCCCTGTAAAGTTGTTACCAACAAGATCCACATCCACTAAGCTTATGTTCACGCCTAAAGTCATGGGTATCTCTCCATGAAATCTGTTGTCAAACATCATAAGCCTCTCAAGATGCTTTAGCTCAGTAACTTCAATTGGTAGTTCTCCCGTGAGAGTGTTGTTATAAACGATAATCTGTGTCAGACTCTGAATCTTCCACACGCCAATAGGAACCTCACCGGACAGCTTGTTATCGTAAAGCTCCAGCCATTTTAGCTTCTTTAGCTTACCCAATGTAGGGGGTATGTCGCCTTGGAGCTGGTTATGGCCAATCATCAAGGCTTCTAAGCTGCTGCAGTTCCCGATCTCATGAGGGATAGTCCCAGAGAGAAGATTCTGGTCGAAGTTAATAAGCCTGAGCTTTTTTAACTTACCCAAGGATGATGGAATGTTACCTCTCATGTTACATCTGATGATGACTAAATGCTGAAGGTTACTGCAGTTGCCAATTTCAATAGGAACACCACCTTCGAAGTCATTGTGGGACAGTTCTAAAGTCATCAGCTTCTTACAGTTGCTTGAACCGAAAGGAAGCCTCCCTCCAAGTCTGTTACTACTGACAAACAGGCCGCGGAGATTCTCCAGTAGGTTGAGACTTTCAGGCAACGAGCCATTTAGCTTGTTCTTCTTCAAGACCAGATATTCCAGCTTACTGCAGTTCCCGATAGACTCAGGGATGGAACCAGACAAGTCATTCTGAGACAAACGTAGATCTATAAGCTCTTTCAACTCACCAACACTTGCTGGGATCAGACCGCTAAGATTGTTGTTTTCGAGATTCAGCACTTGTAACAAGGGAAGCTGAAACAAAGTCTGAGGCACCCCACCAGTGAAGAGGTTTGAGGTGAGATACACAGACGTCAAGTTCTTCAAGCTACTAAAAATATCTGGAATCTCTCCGGAAAACCCATTTTCAGACAAATCTAAATAGACAAGTGAAGTACAGTTTCCTAAACTGGAAGTCAATGGACCAGAGAAACTGTTGACACTCAGATCAAGAGTAACCAAGCTCTTAAGCTCCCCAATTTCAGGACCTAATTGGCCTGAAAAACCAGACCTACTCAAATTAAGAGTGTCGACGTTACCTGAATCGTCACAAATGACACCAAACCAGTTATTATTACACGGAGTGGTTTCAGAAGTCCACGTCGAGTTGACTTGAGGTGGGATTTTGTCAAAGTGATTGAGAAGCGAAAGTAAAGCCAAACCATCCGAGTTTAGAGAGGTGACAGAATCTATACCGAAAGAGACAAAGAGAGAGCAAAGCAGAGTTATTATTATTTCGACTAACACAAGATTCCTCATATCTTGAAACTCTCACAACCTCACGAAACCTGAATGAGAACTTGTTTTAAGAAAGGGGGTCTGAATAAGAACTTGGTGAAAGCGCGCCTTTTTACTTAACGTCAGAGATTGTGAACTTAGCTTTACGACTTCAACTCACAGGGCCCATCTCCACTCGGAGCTGGAGACTGTCATCTTCCTTCTTCCTATTTTTTGCGGAATTTGAAATCTATTTTATACTTGCCGCGTTTTTCTGTTTTTCTGTTTTATTCTAGAAAGGCTTCTTGGGCCCTGGCATTATATTTTTTTAACTTTTTATTCTTTTTATTCTTTTTATTTGGACATCTAATTATATGATTTATCTGTCGTCTACATCTAAAAGATTAATTTACATTTTATAAATTTACTACGAAACTGTTCCAACATGTTTTAGATAACTGTAAAACTTGTATGAACAATCTCTAAACAACAACTAAAAAAACTCAGGCCTGATTTAGAAATAAATATTTGATCTTCCAAATAGTGAACCTCTCAAAAGTATTAGAAGTATTATTAAACACTTTCATAATAAAATGTAAGCAGTATAAGCGGGGTGGTATTAATATCAATGAAATAAGAGAAATTGGTTTCTCAGCTTTCTTTTGAAATACTCAATTATTACATAAAAAAAAAAAATCACATACCATCTTCTAAATTTTATTTTTATCAGTTCTGCGAAAAGCAATAATTCCATGTGAACGATACGAATTCAAAAGTCAAAACGAAGAAAAATACTCGTTTATCCATTACGATCTTATGTTGGTTGGTCGCCACATTTGCGCGTCCCGGGTCCCAAACGAGTTTTTGTCGTCCTTTTTTCATTTATAATGATAAAGCCCAATGGGCTACATATTAAATGTTTCAAAAGGCCATTAGGCTTATACATACGTATCTATCGCTGAGACACGTATAAACTTTGGTAAGCAATCTATTGTAATCTTGTGTATAATATCTTCATGGTGGTATAAACAAATACTTCTTCCAAATGTGAAAACATAAACATATTTGGACTTTGTATTCTATCTCCTGTTATATTTGTTTTTTTTGGAGCATGTTTAACATCTGGATTACAGAACTTAGATAACCCTGTAAATAGCTGGCAAAAAAATTATCAAAACTCTCTCTAAAATGATCAAAGTTTGTTTCATAAACTAAAAAAAATCATCCCCATAAGTTACACTGAAAACACACAAAATATCCCAAACAAAAACAAGTTAAAGACACAGCTCTAAAGGCTAAAGCTGTGAAGCTCACTCTGTTTTTTTTTTTACAAAGCTTTTCCTAAATAACCTCACATTCCTCTGATCCAGATCTGAGAGGTTTCCTTAAAGCTGAGATGTCTGGTTAAGTCCCTGAAATGTGTAGTCTCGGTTACTATCAGACCATTTTAAAATTAAGTAAAGAGAAGATGAAGCTTTACCTCTATGCTTGATGAAGAGCGATTGTTACGATGTCTAGACCAAAACCCTTTCTTCAAAGCAGAGTCTTTGGAAGAGCGGTTGTTACTCCACTTAGAGCTGAGAGAAGCGAAATGCCATTTCAAGAATGACTTAGACGGGCCTTTGCTACTGGAACTAGGTTCCATCATCTTCAGAGCTTTTCCTTCTCGTTTCCCTGTCTTCTGGAACATAAACTCATCGCACTCACTCTCCCCGTAGCTATCCACCACACGGTTTTTGCATCTTTTGTAATGCTTTGCCTTTGCTTCAGCCTCCGCCTTTAGTGCTTTCCTCGTTATTTTAGCAACACGTTTCTCCCCAATGGTGCATATGGGACAAGCAGGATCGTACTTCTCTATCTCCGTAGTCATGGTCTCTAAACACTCTGCATGGTAAACATGACCACAAGCAAGAACAGCAGCGATTGGGAGCTCGAAATTAGCAACAGAAGACCTCTCGGTTAGTAACTTTGAGCAAGCTCCGCAACTCTGCTGATCGACGACAACGGAAGGGGAGAAGGAGAACCTGCTGCTGCCACCACTAAGTTTCCTTCTACCAGAACCTAAGTGTTCGCTATCAAAGGACCATCTCTCCCTCTGAGAATACGCCACGAGCTCAGAAAAAGTGTTCAAGGACCAGCCACCTTCAGAAGAAGCGTAATGGGAACCATTGGCGAAGTCATTGCTACAGGTGGAAAGCTTAAAGGATGACCTTCCTTCAGAGACTGAGTAGTTATTATTTGGGGATTTAAATCCTAAAATTTGACTATCAGAAACCTGCCTAAACAACTGATGCCCCGGTGAACGCCGAGCGCGTCTTGATGGTGTGGATTTAGGAGGTAGCAAACGCGTGTGAGCCGATGAAAGGTCACAGACAGGAGTAGAAAGAGATGGCGAGGAGAACAAAGGCTTGGAAAGAGATGATGGAAGAACAATACTCGGTGAGGCAACAAAACTCTTCACCTGAAACATTGAATAGCCAAGAAAGGGGTTAAGAGAAACACAAGAAAAAGGGGCATAACCTCCAAAATTAAGCTTAAACTGTATATCATCTCACCTCGATGGGGTCATGGCTTGCCAAGGATGAATCTGAGGAACACAGAAAAGAGAAACATAAGAGAAAGTACGAATACAATACACAAAAGCTTGATTGATATACAAAGAATATGGTCACAGACGTCCTACTTAAAAAACTTAAAGTCGCAAGCTTTACTTATACTTTATAATGAATCTAAACCCCCTAGTAAGAATGCTTCTCCAGCACACATAGATCAGAAGCTACCTGAAGAGGGTGGGAGGACCATGGAGTTAGAGCCGCCCATCTCGGGAGCAACTGATTTGAGAAAGGCAGGAGGAGGGGTTCCACCCTCAGAGAGAGTTCCTCTCTCAGAGCCTAAAGAAGACATCTTATCCATACTAAGACCTCTACTCCCAACATAAGGACTATAATAAGGCGAACCCTCAATCTCATCAGCGACCCTTCTCCTATTATTATCACGTCTAAAGCTCCATTGAGGAGAGCATGCTGAGTTCCTATGAAGAGAAGCCCCAGCAGCAGCGTGTCCACTGCTACTAGGAGGAGGAACCTTCCTGTCTTTCACAGCTACACAACAAACTGAACCCATAATCTCTGCTTATTTGTAACCCTGCAACATGGGGGCTTTAATCATTAGATCGGTGAAAGATCTGAGATTCATTCATACAACCAAAGGATAGATTCAACACACATATAACAGAAACGATCTCACAAGAAACGAGAAAAGTCAACGTAAGATTCAAAGTCAATTCGGCAAAAGAAACAAAAACCAACGAATGTTTCGATGAAAGATTGCGAGAGCGAAGATAGGAAAGGGTGGGGGGAATACGTACGGGAGATAGATCATCCGGCGGTGAATGAACGGCGGAGGTTATCGATGATGATCGGCGCGAACGAGAATCGATCTGAGAGAGAGAGAAGTTATGGGTGGTGCGTCTGCGTCTGCGTCTGGGGTGAGGAGGAAGAAGCACGCACGGGGAATTGTGCCACGTTCTTCTCTTTTTCTTTTTTATTTATTTATTTATTTATTTTCTTCGCTTTTTCTTTCTTTTTTTTGTAACTTTTGCTTTATGTTAAAGTTTTCTCTAATTTTTTTTTGTTTTGTTTTGGAATCAGCATAAACACACAAATCATTATAGTTTAAGTAAATACCACAAATGTTGAAAAATAAACAAAAAAGTAATTATTATTTTTGAACTATAAGAAGTAGTAATATATATTGACAGCTTTATGATAGATTTAATACCATTTTCTTACAAAAAAAAATAGAATTAATGAATATGGATTAGGAGAGACTGGTGGCTTCTGGACCACGGGGAGTGCGCTCTACGTGTTACTGTTTCTCCATTAGCTGCTAAAGCCAAAACTTTTCTGTCCCCAAATAAAATTATTTAATCAACTTAAATAAATAAATAGGATTTTGTCAACATTTAAATAAATACTCAAAGGAAAAGTTTTTAATGCCAGTTCTCTTATTGTTATACTTTCTTAATCTCATCTCTCAAGTAGTATATTTGTTCACCCACTCTCATCAGTTGGAGATTAAATTAATGAGAATTAAATATCATTATCAATGTATAAATGCCAAAACTTGTCAGCAACTAGGTTAGACCAATTGCACACACCATGTTTTCCAAGGCTAAGATTTATAGAGTTTAAAACAATTTAAAATTGGAAGCAAATAATTCATACATTAATACATATATTTCTCTGATAATTTTGGTCTTTTATTTTTAAATATGAATCTGATTATTTTAAATAATTCAACATTTTAATGAAAAGTAAGTTTTTTTATACGAAGTCATTTCTATTGTGGTTAGGTAACTTTCTGAAACTACTTATTCTTTTTAATTCATATTTCTTATTTTAAATATATAGAATTTATGGTATGAAATCGTGCCCTGTCCCTGCATACGGAAGCACATCTAGTGCGATTTTGTAACTTTACTTATAGTAGATTTGATTATTAAATGCCAAATCTACCAGTACTTTAAGGAATGTGTCTTTACTTACTATAGGGCCCAAATAGCAGAGGGTTCATTACAAACAAGCCTGGGCCAGAACTCTTAACTGGTCAACAACCTTTGCAAAAACGCAAATGACAAGAGATTATTCCCACAATGCTTTTTGCAGTTTAGCCCATCTAAACTTTTTTTTAAAAATCTTTTTCATATGTAAACAAGCGCGGTTTAATGTGTTTCTTGTAACCGGAGTAAATCACTTACTGATAGCCAAATTAATCCCAAAAACTTGTATTAAGTCCGAGATATCCAGTAACCAAAAGGATACTTTAGCTTATATAACTGGATCCTAGCGTTACAAAATTTTTGTCACTTCTACATGTTTTTTTGTGACATTGGAAAGCTGGTCTTAATATTTTCGAGATTCATGTGATTCCAACTGAGTATGTCCTTCACAGTAACCTTGAGTAAACTTTTGACGGAAAGAATATTTCAGATGTCTCACATAAAACTTGTCTTCCATACTACAGTAACATTCTCTTTACCCCTAATTCTCAAAAAGATGATAAAATTCCTTTTATTTTTTATAAACTTTTCTGAATTTAATAGATATGTTTAACGAGATATTAGGCAACTGTTTTCCATTAAGTGCAAAACTACCTATATTTATCTACTTTCACATTTATATCAATGTCTTTATAACTAAACTATATATAGAGAATATGGGTTTCTTTATGTTATTATCAACTTTGTCTCTAAGTAGATTACGAAGTACCTAACCCAAAAAATGGTAAATGTTCATATATAACTGAATATGGAATATTTTTATAAGATGCCTTCATACAAATCGTTTAATATTTCCAGCTTTCTTTATAAACATATTCTAAAACAATAATAAAGCAGGCATTCATGAAAACTGACTAGTCACTATAATCCACCTTATAATTAATTTGGCAAAACTTACTTTGGCTTTTAATCTTGGTTGAATGGAAGGATTCCACAATTAACTATAAAAGTTAACTTTCAGTTATACATTATTTTTAACCTACGCACCTGCTTACTACATCATGCCAATATCTATTCAGATTAAAAAATACTCGTATAAAAGATAAATAAGTTACGAGCATTGTCTCTTTTCACGAAACGAACTAAATTCAGTGAAAGATAGTTTTGCTATTGTAATTAATTTCACATAAACATTTTATAGACTATGTGAGACATCTGAAATATTCTTTCCGTCAAAAGTTTACTCAAGGTTACTGTGAAGGACATACTCAGTTGGAATCACATGAATCTCGAAAATATTAAGACCAGCTTTCCAATGTCACAAAAAAACATGTAGAAGTGACAAAAATTTTGTAACATTCTCTTTACCCCTAATTCTCAAAAAGATGATAAAATTCCTTTTATTTTTTATAAACTTTTCTGAATTTAATAAGTATTTTGTGAAATCCATAATCTCTTTAGTGTCATGGACAATAGCCGATTGTTAAAAACCCCTTCCAAAAGCCGTTGACACTTCTACCCTTAAAAGAAAAAGATTTTATTAGTAGAGCTATGAGAATTTGCAACGGAAAATCCTTAAGAAGAATCTTTAACGAAAAAATAATTAAATAATTAATGGATTCCATAAAAACTTAAGGATTCGATCTTTAAAATCTTTAAATAAAGATTGGTCCTTACACTATTTGCAACACGTGGCGGCATGCGATTAATTGATATTTTTTAATTTTATTTTTAATCTAAAAAAAAAAAAGTTTTAAAGACTCCACAATGTAGATCACCATTGTTGATACTCTAACAACTCCATATAAATTGGTTTTCATAATTGCGCAAACGAATTTATGAACATGGAGCTAGTGTAAACGGGAATATAATCGTGGATAAAATGAATTTTATGCCAACAACAAAAATAATGAAGTGGACGGTGCAACTATCTAAAGAATCGATTCTAAATCAACCTTTCGTACGTTTTTATTCGGATCGATGTTGAAAAAGCGATAGAAAATCAAAGATAAACTGTGGTGGCGACAAAGAAATATACTCTACATATTGTTACCCTGAAATATAGTTTTATTCTTACGCTAAGTCAGAGACGTGAACATCTACTTGCCCCCAAAACTTTTATTCCTTTTCACTGAGTATATAATATATTAATCTGCAACAAGTAAATAAGGACAAAATCACCAATCAACATGGTATGTGGATTCATCGAACATATATGAGTTTCCAAGCTCGATAAAACATTAAGCTTTTTGTTCTGATTTAATCATTTCATCAATGACCACCTACGCCTATTTGCTTGGTAGATTTGTAAAAGTCAACGTAAAGTATTGTTTTGGTGCTTGACAATCATTGAGGGTGATTTGTTTGTCAAATTATCGCATCAAATATCATCATTATAACTGAATACACATATGTGGAAGCTTTTTTGATTAAGGATTTATGTATTTTTTTTACATCATGAAGTCTAGAATTTAATATCAAAGGATACGATTGAATATTATTCATCCATATTAATAGAGATAAGTTTACAAAAAAAATCCTTTACATAATGCATATTAATTGTTTGCTGTGAATTTTCATAAAGATTCACAAAAAAAAAATCATAAAGTGGTAATTTATTCTTTGTAAAATCATTGCTATAACATTTTCATAATTTTTAATGAAATAATAAATTAATGTTAAAAATGTTGAATACCATATGAATTCAAAGTGTGACATGTAAAAATGTATGGTAAAAGGTAAATTGGATATATAAGTACTAGATATAAAAAGATCTTTCAACGATGATTTTTTTTAAAAAATCTTTAAATATATGTATTTTATTAATTATAAATATCCAAAACGAGTGTTGGAATATTATCTCCAACGAAGACTTAACAAACATGCAGTTTAAGGCTTTTATAGGTCACCGTCTGATGAACTGAAAGGGAAAATAATGAACAAAAAAAACATTTGAGAAATTGACTAAAACGAAATATATGAATTTGTAGCAAGCCTTTTTCTCAATATATATATATATATATATGAATTTGTATTCAATATGTTCTTCATCAAATTGAAGGATTATTTTTTCTTCACAATTTTCATTCATAAGAAAATCAAAGGAATAGAGTGAAATCCACATGTCCGTAATTTGTCAAAAAAAAAAAATCAACACAAATGGTATAAAACTTTGCATCCTAAAATAAGCTCCCAAAAGACTTGCATCCTATCCTCGCTCCCAGCCAAACAATTTTGCTCTCCCATTTTCTTCAGAGAACTCAACCTGTTTCTGACAGCCTTGTCAATATATTGGCCAAGTCTTGTGGTGTCTCTCTAAGCCTTTTTGAGTTCTTCTCTCCATAGACTACGGACAGTAGCTTGAAAAGCATATCTAGCAAGATACGTATACAAACATGTTCGACCCAGTGATGAACCTGAGATAAAATCAATGAGTGTCTTCCATTCAGTAGTGTACTTGTCATGAAGCAGCCCACGAGCTACTACGTTCCAGACCTTTGCCGAGTAGGAACTAGAGAAGAATAAGTGATGCCTACTCTCCAGTGCCGCCTGACAGAGGACACAAGTAGGATAGGCATTACTGTTCCATGGTAGGAGACTATCTCATGTTGCTTATCTGTTTTGAAAATCTTAATATTAATATAATTCTAACATCTGGACTCTATTTTCTTCTAAACGTCGTTAAACCTCAAAACAGTTTTATCCATGCAGTAATGATATAAAATGCTAGTTTTAATAGTATATTATTACTATTGACGTTAACATCTTCATAGATAATCATTCCACATATAACAAATTGTTAGACGAATATGTGTCCCTTGGAAGTCTAGGAATGACTTTATATTTAATCAATGTTCTTGGAGTCCCTTAAAACTGCGGGAAGAGCTAACTGAAGACGCTCTGGAAAGGACATATGCATTACTCATGGACAATGTATACAAGTGGGGATCATCAACTACATTTTCAGCATGATCAATATCTCTTTGGCAACCATCACCATTGGGTGGTTTAAATGCAACTTTGATGCTAGTTTTCGAGATTCAAATGCTCAAGTGGGTTCAGCATGGATTAGTTGTTTTGATACAGAAGGAGACTTTGTTTTAACAGGATCTTCTTATCTTACCAAAAGCATCAACCATCTTGGAGCAGAAGGCTACAATGACAAATCTGATGTTTGATATTACATTATTGGATGAACCGGCTTGCACGTTTTCGGGTGGTACATATAGGAAAAGAACACAAATTGAACTGAAGATTCCCTCCAAACTTGTGGAGGTACTTGTCTTTTTCCATAACCGTCTTGCTATCTTGTGGAGCGGTCCGTTCGGGGCCTGAAGATGTAGCGGAATTCGTTTCAACGAGTTTCCGAGGTGCGGATTGGATGCTAACGTCACAATTCAAGGTGACTATCTTTCTGCTGTCCGACCATGTCGGGAAGGCTACTTCGACGCATTTAAGCTCCGTCTTGAATTCGCTGTCATCCTCTTCTGAAGAGTTATCTTTTCTATTTTATGTTGTAGTTTATGGTTTCAATCAAAGAGGATGTTTAATTCCCTCTATCTTGTGTAATCAAAGAGTTTGAAAGTAATGAAAGAAAGTTGTGTTTCAAAAAAAAAAGAACACAAATTGAACTGACATAGATTAATTTGCATAGGACATTCTCAATATAATCAGTGTCTTACTTACAACTCTCATTCTCTTTGTATCCATAATTTTCTAAAAATCTAGTCTAACTTTTGGATTTAAAAATTAGTCTACATAAAAACAATCAGCTAGCTCATTTACATTTTAGCCGACCGCAATGCTTGATAATAATTTTAAAAAATTATCTACTTAACATTTTTAGAGAAGGTTACATCTACACATGAGTTATGTGGTAAACATGGTGATATCTCCAAGCTGTCCTATACACTAACTGATGAGGATTTGATTATACTCCATCTCTACCTTGGATAGAACCGTCCACGAGCTTTCACGTTGTTATCATTCTTCACTACTAGCCAAAGTTTCATCTTTCTAATAAGAGCAACAAATGCTTCCAAATAAGGAAAGCAGAAACTATACAAGAAAAAGACAAAAGACAATATTTGTCCATTATTAATTAAAAAAAACTTTAAAATATTTCCCCTCCACTTACAGAAAAATCACATCACCATCTTCATGCTATCACATTTATGTCCATATTACAACACTGATTAAGCCTTAATTAAAATCTAAACACAGAGAATCACATCATATAAAAGAAGATTATTACAAGTTTACCCCTAATGAGTCATTCATATTCGTTTTTCTCTCGATGATGGTGATTGGGACATTGAGTTACCAACAGTTGAGAACATCACCAACAGCAGTAGAAGCAGAAGCCATGTTTGGTTGTTGGTCATAAAACCCTAGATTGAGAGGGTTCATCATTCCGTCGTACAATCCACCTCCTCCGCCGCTGCTGCCACCGCCGTTATCGGTTACTCCTCCTCCCTGACCAGTCCCCACCCCAAATCCTCCGGCGGCGGAAGGATCAGTCTCCATCTCCAATCCTCCGGCGGCGGCGGAGGGACCAGTCTCCATCTCAAAACCTCCGGCGGCGGAATGACCCGTCTCCATCCCAATTCCTCCGGCGGCGGAGTGATCCGTCTTCATCCCGAAACCTCCGGCGGCGGAGGGATCAGTCTCTATCCCAAAACCTCCGGCGGCGGAGTGAGCCGTCTTCATCCCGAAACCTCCGGCAGCGGAGTGAGCCGTCTTCATCCCGAAACCTCCGGCGGCGGAGTGACCCGTCTCCATCCCAAATC